>PQWD01005413.1:0-48662 GCA_019425675.1 Leucinodes orbonalis
AGCTGGTTGGTTACCTTCAAACACTTGAAGCCACTATCGCCCTTCGTTTTCGTTAGCGCCGTCCATACTTTACCTTTATGAAGGTGAACGTCGACTATGTGCCGGCTAAATTCATCATTTGCTCATTCTGTCTCTCTCGTGCTTATGACTGTGAGAGCACGAGTGAGCAGGCCGTGTTAGATTTGATATTGTTATTAGTATAACACGCACTGAGCCTAAGGTCGCTTGGACAAAACGTCTATGCGTCAACGAACGCTGGCAAGGTGACGCATTGTGACTAGGAATGTATAAACGTAGTGCCGATGCCATCTATGTGCGCAATACCTACGAGATCACGTTGAAAAATGTATATATTCATGATGTTCACTTTTACATTAATGTAACGGATCCTTATTCAATGATTCATTCATGAGTATTTCGAATAACGAAAAATCGTAACAATCACCTTGCATTGTTCAAACAACGTTGCGTAAGTTCCAATTATGAAAATTTACGTTTTTTTTTCATTATGGAATTATCTAACAATAAAAAACAAAAGCACATACAGCGCAGTCAAATGATGGTCTGAATAATGGATCGGTAACATCAATTGGAATATGTATAGCCAATAGTATTACAATACATAATCGTATGTTCGTTCGAAATCGCTACAAAAGGATTGTTTTATTCTAATGTTGTAGGAATAAACATAGATGTTGTTGTTTTATTTTCATAAACTTCGCTAGCATTTGCTAGCGGTTTCACTTGCGTTCAATTTGAGTTAACATGGTTCCCCTTTCCTGGTTACGAAAAAGTTTTTATAGAAAATTTAAGTTCTTTGTTCTTTTTAACATTGCCGTTTAAATTCATAATATTATGTTTTTTCATAGAGATTTCAGGCAACGGTGTAAATTTGAAATATTTTTATATTTTAGTGTCAACTCTCTGGCGTTAAGGTTTTTGCTGATGAAAACTGTTCACCCTTCTTAAAGCCTATAGGGCTTTAATTCCTACAAAAAATGCAAGATTTTTGATAGCGAAAAATAGTCCGCATACCAAGTTTAGCTTTCTACCTTTAAAATAGCGGAACGCTTCATACAAACTTGGGTTGGGATTAGGCAAAATGTAGCCTATATTTTTCTCCACTTCACAAACAACTTCTATTCGTCTTTCCGTTTCGCCGTGAAAGACTGTCAAGCAGACACACTTTTACATTTATAATATTAGTATTCATTTATTTTTTAGGCTATATGTACGTTATTTTCAAATATGTACAACATCTTAGGCATAGTATATAAACATGGTGAGATTTTCCAAAGATCACATACGTACAACAATAGTAAACAAAGGTCTACGCCATTTATAATACAAATATATTTTTTAACTTATAACATTACTGAATCGAGTTAAAATGTCTTCCGTTATAAATATTTTAATTTTGAAATTATATGTATAATATTTACTACTTTACAACTTTCCAAAAAGTACATATTTAAAATTAGTTATTAATAATTACAAGAGCCCAAAAAGAGTTAAAAAAGCTCCATCTTAAAATATATTGATCACGTATACACACACATCTCGGCTAGTCGTCCGTCGACGAACTAGGCGGGAGTCGGTCGCTGAAATTAGGGCAATGATGATAAAGACATAAACTCTCATCTAGCATGCACGGCGCAACAGCTCGCATCCTATCTACGTGATTATTAGAAGTTGTAAACAATATTCAGCGATGCCTTCAAAATGAGAATATTGATATAACAACAATCTATAATTGGAGATTGGTAAATTCCATTGTTCCAAAACTTTGTTTAGCATTAAGGGGGTCAGTTATCTTATATGAAACGAAAAAAAAAACGATTTGCTGTAGATAGTTGTTACAAGGATGAATTGTTTATTCATCGGTCAAGTTAAATGCTTGTTTTAATCAAATCGTCGGCTTTTGGAGCAATGGACAGATACTGAAAAGCACTATAAAATATATTACCCATATAATAACTTGTATACCGTGTAATTGATACGATTGGGTAACTATTGCATTTTAAAGAAATAATTGCTTTAGAAAATAGATGTGAACTTAAAATCATAATAATATGATCTAACAGCAAAAGCTGTCATGCTCACACACAAATTTCATGTTGCGAGCCACTGAGTTTCACAAATAACTGAGTTTCATTCATTTATTTACTGACTTGTTAACTGGATACAGGAATAGTATGAAAATGTTCCTCCGCTTCAAAATACCATGTGTTCACGTATCCGATACGTAGAGACAAATATGTCGGCAAACATTCGCTTATCTCAATGTTGGTGAGGGCGTTCACGAGCTGTTTTCCCACGCGGGCCCTACGAGTTTAAAATAGGCCTTGTCGCTTATACTTGAAATAGTTATCGCACATAACATTCCGTGGTCGCAGACTTTAATTTATAATTTGCACGACAAATATTTAATGCTCATATTAACAAAATTAAATGCGTTAATACCAACAATTTAGCAGAATTGTAGATTGCATTCCAATCGTAGATGTTCTGGAGTGAGACCGCGTCTCGGCAAGCGTAGCGTAGACGCCCTCCGGCCCGATAGACCGACGACTTGCGAAATGTCGCTGGTGGGGCGGATGAGAAAAGTAGAGGACCGGATATCTAACGCAAAATGGGGGACTTATGTCCAGCAGGGGACTGATAGGTTGAATAGGATAGGATTCCAATCGTGTTGTCAAGAACGTCTTGATAGGATGAAATGTCTAATGCGCAACTTACAGTCAAACGTAAGTAATATAGACTTGACGAAATATTGCGATAAGTTCATATTTCCTTTTCTATTTAAAAGTGACACCGCCGCCCCTAAAAAATTTGCAAGGCTAGAGGTCCCAGAAATACTTTGCCATCACTATGGCAGAGGTACGTTCATTTACTTTAACAATATCGAGTATACAAAAAATTATCGATTGTTCACATCCGTTGAGATGTGTGAGATGATATGACGATACCAAAAACATCGCGCTGTATCTCTCGTAGTGACGCACTCAACGTCCTTACATAGTACAACTATCAAAGGTGAACGATCTCTGAAACCAAATCAAAGACATTCATATGGAAAGAACATAACTGTACCATTAATTAGATCTGACCTTCGCTCGACGGATGCGTCAGCCAAAGTTACGTGATGTAACACAATACTAACAGACCACACGTACACAAAACCATATTATGCGCTTGTGTTGGTACCTGTACGCTCATATGCGCCATGATCGGGCATCGCAAGAGAAAGTGGTTAAGGTCTCAATGGGCCTGACCGTGCTACGCTTAGTGATGTGAGTGTCACAAAATATCGATACTTTAAAATCACCAAAATGCAACATGAATATTATTATTTTCGACATATTATATTTTTGCTCTGGTTAGGCAACATCATAATATCACTAAGAGCGTAATTATAATTTGAAAGAATTATGAAAAGCTTGAATCAATAAAAGAATTCCTTTAAATTTGTATTCTATAGATTTTTCTTAAAATTCACCTAGGCATATCTAAGAATGTTAAGCAAACAATTTTTTTATTTTTATGTTATCTATTGTAGCAGGAAATATCAATAACAATTCAACACCGGTGTTATTGTAACTTTACAGAGCCGTTCATAGAAGTAAAATAAAGAATGTTAACATAACTTCATCGATATTATACACAAAACAAACAAACATCGATAAAAAACCGCAGTAAACTAGCTAGCGGGAACGATGCAGGGGTCGTCATACGGGAGGTACCGTAAGGTTGTTACGCCTGGTACTTGACGGCTGCGCCAGCGCACGCTAGGCTAGACCGCAATTACTCTCGCTTTCAATCTATCTCGCTCTCGTTTCGATCACGCCTATTGAACGCCTTTCTTTTGTTATGAGACAATGAACTTTCTTACTATCCGCTAATATTCACCTTTTGTGATTTATATAATAAAGTCATGGTATTAATCGTATTTAGCGTTGGAGAAAGTAAAATACTTGGTAATTTTGACTGTACTATTTTTTTACAATCAATACAGAGCAAGTTCGTTGACTTTGTAAAGGAAATGCGAAAGTATATTTGATGCTAGTTTAAGTAGAGACGACAAAAATATGTTCTAAAACTAAAATGATAAGATCAGCACAATACAATATCCTACATTGAATAATGTATATAACCAAAATTAATACAATAATTCAGCTAGATCGAGTAGTTTCTTTTCATCAGTCATCATTATCATCGAGATTCACGCGTTTATTGATCCGTCCGGTAAATCTTACCCATGTATGCAAATAAACAAGATCCTATCTGCAATTTATGGTTAACTCCCCGCTGAGATTGTTATAAGCAAGAAACGGCAATGATAACATCGTGCGGACCAAAAATGTCCGAAAACTTCGAAAACCTTGACCAAGGCGTCTGACATTAACGTTCGCCTTTCACGGTCCGTTCAGGTGTACGTTGTATAACTCACTTTCCATTTCTTTGGCATCGTGCTGAGCCTCGGTAAGGCATGTAAAATGCTGTAAAAAGCCTTTGTTGACTTCTATTGGCACGTACTGTTTAACAGCCATAATAGTAGCAATTTTAGTGGGTGAAAATTAGTTCCATTTAAGTTTATTGTTAGACACACCCTTGAGATTTATCTTGTTACGTAAATTAAAATCATTATTCACCCTGATTAACTGATCTCAACGTTCTATCTATTTGATAGGTACGCCAGCTAAAGACCTTTAGCATGACTAGATGACCTAAATAAGGTCGCAGGGGAATCACTTGGTCTATTTAGTTGTAGTTGACATCCGGCATAGTCAAAAGCATTGGAGGAAGCCTGTATTCAGTAGCAAAAATAGTATTGCCATAAAAATATGGTGATGATGATGGGAAATCTCTCTCTCAGATTTTCTTATTTCCATTAATGTTATTTGATAGTTATCTAGAAGTGGATGCATTATTAGTGCATTTGTATGCTTTATAAATTATATTTATTCCAAACTAATAATTTAATGGATGTACTCGTATATTGACAAACCAAATGTTGAAAATGTTGTTGTTTTTCCTTACACATGCGTTGAGACTGTAGCTCTGTCTGTGGGGTTGCGAAACTCGCGGACTCGACTCCGAGTTAAGGTCGCGAATATGTGGCAATTTTCCCATTTCGAAGAGAAGCAAAACCTTGACCTAGGAGTTGGATTTCGTTTCGTCACAGTTCTCTGGCTCTCTGACATTTCGATTCGTTTTTATCGCGAAAAACGTGTTTCTGTGTGCTGCCTAAAATAATATTTCACTTTCACGACGCATTTCTTGTTTCACTCTTGGTAGTTTTCTTCCAACTCTCACCCCAAATTATTGGGAAAGTGTATACATTGAAATGTTACTGTATTTTTTTTATCGCAATAACAGAAACCTATTGTAATATTTGTTAAATACTTTAGTTGTAGAACAATTGTTGCAGTTTCAAAATTAAATAGTACCATACTATTTTCAAATCAAATTTACGAATATTCTTCTAGCAAATATGGCTAGAAACAACTAGAAAGTTCAATAAATTTCAAACCTTATAGCAAACTCATAACAAACGCATTTCAACAGCAATAAGAACGCAAAATGTTAGATATAGAAACCAAACCATTTAGCACCGCTGAGGTAAAGGTGAAATGAACGAAAAACATTTGTAGACTAATTGAGGATTAAAACGTGCAGGAAAATTCTAACAAGTTCTCCCCCTACGCCACTAGATGTCGGCGAGCTGTTAGCAGCGTGCGCGCAGCTCTTGCGCCACCGCGGGCGGTTTACGCAACGAGGCCGTTCACCCCGGAAGGCGTTTTCCTTAGCAGTTTCTTTAGCAGTGTGTTACTGTGGCGATCGCGTGATACGCTCGCGTGCTGAATAAGTGAGCTCACCTAGCGCCGGATCTGCACATCTAAAAGCGCAGACCTAATTCTCTTATCGCATGAGACAAATATGTAACAACAGATGCACTCGCCGCTTATTACCAGCTCTCAGAGAATCCATTAGTGCACTGACACAGTGACATTACTAAACACACACACACACATATATATAGATTTGCGCACGTAATATGCCGTTATCTTGGTTTTTATATTAAGAGATGCAACAGATAAGAATGCAACGTTATATTAATGTGGTAATTAATT
The DNA here is from genome assembly GCA_019425675.1 of Leucinodes orbonalis. NCBI lineage: Eukaryota > Metazoa > Arthropoda > Insecta > Lepidoptera > Crambidae > Leucinodes > Leucinodes orbonalis. The sequence continues at coordinate 6,135 of PQWD01005413.1, forward strand.
ACATGTTATGGAATGGAGTAGTCTCATGACTTATTTGATTTATCACCCCATTAATAGAGATGCTGTGTATATTTCAAAGCATATATGAGCTCATAATTAAGACCGGTAGCAAAAAGGAGTTTGTCACACAACATGACTTAATACTCGTATGTTGATATAAGCCAATAAACAAGTAAGGCACTTGTGGGTTTGGTACTTTTAAGTAACATGTAAAATTATTAATACTATTTTGTCACACACTTTCTCAGACATATGAAGATTACCAATATATTTTCATTTACGATTTTGATTTCCTTATATTTATCTGATTGACTGCATAAACAGATTGTACTATGTCACAAATGAAATTATTTTCTGAGAAAACATTTACTCGTAAAAAATCCTTTGGAGAAATAATCCTTTAAAGACTTTTTATAAAGTTTCCAAACAATATGTATGGTAAACAAACACGACAATAAACAGGCAGCCAAAGTGCACGTCATAACTAGTTTATCGATGGTGATGACGCCGCGACGAATAGCTAGGTTAACGATTACATGTGAAAATTCGTTTTAGTGTTCCATTCTAGCGAGTGTTTCGTAACCGAGTCTAATGTAAAATAAAGAAAAGTGACGTGAGCAATTTTGTACATATTGTCAACCATAAAAGGTTTTGTATGGATTATCCGCTAATGACTGTTTGTAAATAATATTCTTCTATTTCACAAAATGATATATTTTTATATCTGAGGCTTTGCTCACAAGAGATACATAACTAGGTGTGAGTTTGTTATAAAATCTAACCCCATATACATCTATCACTACCTACTATCAACTATTAAACAATAAACTAGGAGATGACTAATTTCCACAATAAAGTATCGCATAAACATATACGAAGTAACTACAATTAATATTTCGTGTTCATAAGTAGGTAAGTGAGGTAGATAAGTAGGAAAAATACACTAACAGAGATATAAGCCTACTCTTACATATAGAAGTTCTCGCTCAAAACTTAAGTTTTAGGAACAGACAAAAGGACCTCTTTTTAAACTACTAAGCATTCGCTTTAAGAGCGAGTCCCTTTAAGTCACACAGCGTTTAAAAAGCTCGTTTACTTGGCTTTTGAGCCGGTAATAGCAGGACTGAATAATATTTATGAGGCAGTTCAAATCTAGGTAATTCATAGACATCTATCGAACTGGTTTATTTTGATACATTTTTACTAGACACATAAATAATCTCAAGAAATCTTTATTCATAGTTGCTCAGTCTACTATTAATAAATACGTTTATAAATATACCTACTGGCAACAAATTAATATTCACCGTGTCACTGAAACAATATGCTCTGGCGCGCAACCTATACACATAAAAAAACATTAAATTAATAAACACAAGCCGCCAAAGGGACATGAAATTATTACCGTGATTTGCTGACAAAGTACGTCGAAGTGATATGTTTACGTAAGTCTTGACATTGCTGGGTTACGCAAGGATGCACCGGTTGACCGCTTGCGCAACCATCGGAGCTTTATACATACGGTGTCCGCGTTCATGCTTTTATTAGTAAACCTGGTTGAACTAGTAAAGAAAGAAAGAAAACATATGTATTTGGTATGTACACAACAAAATAAAGTAAACAAGGAAAACGCTTAACTTTGACAAAATAATCTGATTTCATATTATCACATCACTGATATACTCGTATGTTATAAAAAATTGGTTGCCACTCAGTTGTATTGTCATAGCTAAAGGAACTTACTCGTAATTGAGTTATAGACCTGGCAGAGGGTATGATTTGGGATAGAATATAATAAGTTTAGTAGCTTATTTGCAATCGAAGCAACTGAACAGCTCGGTCCGCTGGACTAAGAATTCTTCAAACGTGTGCAAGTATTTCACCAAAAGCCTGGTAAGGTCCAGTACATATAAGCAGGTTGTCGGAATTGATCACAAACCGAATACCGAAATAGGTAGGTTGTAATGTCAGCCTTGTGTGTTCTTAATTTATTAAGTCAGGTTCATTCCGATGTATTTGTTTTTTAAAAAAAGATAAGAATATTGTAAAAAGTTATTACAGTCGGCGACAATGATGTTATGCCTACCAACGATCCATGAAAGAAATTCTTGATTGATCCAAAACATTCAATTACAATTAGCTTCACCACTTTTTTAAAAATAATATTTTAAATAACTCAAAACTATACAACTTTTTAAGCGTTAAATTACCTTTGATGAAAGTTATATATTTGTGTTTATTAAAATTTGATGGGACAGTCACTAATCATACCGTGCAAACATCAAGTACGTAATCAAGTGTGACTATTGCATTACGAGGTGCGAACGTTATAACCAAATGTTATTGGCACGGACTAAACATGGCATCTGTTTAGTTACTGATTCGAAAATATACATCATACCAAATCGATTATAAAATATTAAACATATATGTAAGTAACGTAAAGACTAAAGCTAGTTTTATTTTTATGCGTTCCTAAAATAATGTCTCTATATTTATAAATATGCAAAACCATTTACAAATATTCGTCGAATTCATTTAGTGAACAGGCAAGAACAATCTACTCGCGCTATGTTCTTAAAAAATTACAAACTTTCCGTAGAAAAAATATTACATTTAGAAATAAATCCCAGAGAGCTACTCAAATTGACATTAAGTATTGTTTTTCTAAACACAACATCGTCTTACGAGTAAGTGATAATGTTATTTTCAAATAAACCTCGCGATTTGTAAAAGCAAGCCTCACAAATGCACATTTCGCAACCCCAGGCAAACGATGACTCGTACGTAGCTCCACTATATTGCAAATGCAAATTGAAAAGTGATTTGGAGATGATCGCAAGCAGCGGCATTGTTCGCCGTTGCCTAACCTCCAAGTGCTAATACTAGTAAATTAAAACATCTCTTTAATACAGCTGTCCCAAATAAACAAGGGTAAAGACCTTTTACGTAACGAGTGTTACGTCGAACGGTGAGAGGCAATGTCAGCCATTGCAACCGCTTTTATTATGACAAGTTATCAGTTCTCGATTTAAATTTAACACGGTACTGGCCATGGTAAAACCCTACGTGGACAACTTACATTTGGGTCAGCAGTGGATTATTCCTCTGACCTAACTGTGATAATCTCTTTTACATTGTTTTAATCTCCTGTGCCATTTAATCGTAGAGGAGAGTTGTGGTTGGCGAACGTATTCATCACTTTGAGTAACTATTCATCACGTCTTGTATTCGTTATTCTAATTAAACTTCAAGGAATATATTTTAAAAGAAAGTTATAAAAGTAACTGTCTTTTTGGAATAGTAAGAATAATGATGATGATACTTGATACTTGTGGTATTATAATTACTATTGTATTGTTTTTTGTACTTTAAATAAATCCACAAAGTGAATTTACTTTATTACCTACTTTAAAAACCAGCATTTGCTTTCACCAACAAAAAAACTTGTACTTTTAGTTTTATTTTCCAGTCACTCTCGATAATACTCTCTGCTGAATTGAGTTTAACGAGAGTGCAATCCTAAATGTGGAGGTCGATTAATATCTGAACATTCAACTGTAACAATTTCAAAACATTTGGCAACACTTAAGATATTTTAAGGCGATAAGTTAAACTCTAATGAACGGGGGTATTTCTGATGTTCAAATATTGCGTAGAGTTGTTTTTTAAAAATAGTTATAAGTAAACACTGTTTTACCTTCTAGTGTCTAATTAATTACTAAAGTAACTTACTATTCTAGTTTAACTTAAGAGAGGTCAATATAGTCGTAGTTATTTTAAACTAAATACTGACCTATGCATATATGTATGTACGTACGAGTTTTTATAATGTGCTGCCCCAATTCCCTAAAAATAGACGTTGATTTCTATAGAAGTAAATCCATATTTTACGAATTAATTGAAATGGAAGTGTTATTAAATTATTGGAATTATTATAGAAGTATTGTGTTATTTCACAATATAGTCTATGAATTATCAAGGTTCCTCTGGCGTCTTTGGTTTAAATTCGTCTTTTGTTTCGCTTGTGTTATGTGCCTAAAAAGGTCAATGAACAGCCTCGACGTTTCTACAACCGCACCTAGCATTCAATAACGATATTAAACTAACTGTTGTGCCATTTTAAATAAGCATTTATTTACCAGCCAATAAGACTGCAACTACATTGTTACTATATAGAATAGAAGGCGTTCTGTGTTGCAGCTTAAACTACTATCCGCTTAGAAGGTTTTGATCTAACGTGCTCGGTGTGTTTGTTGCAATTTGAACTTGAAGAGTGTGTTTTTAAGAGTGCTATTTGTATGAGTTGTAGTTGGCTGTTCAGACTCATTGGTCCGGGCTGCTAGTTTGGCAGTGACGGCCAAAATGTTAGTTTGTTTATCGTCCGCGCGCGTTCTTGACAGCGAAAAAGTGAAAACGGCGTGGTCGTTGTGAAACCGCGCGGTGAGGCCTCGGCGATGGTGCAGCGCACCGCGAGCACGCCTTGCTTATGTAATAGGAAATGTACTGTGGTGCACACTTATGGCAGCCGACTGTGCCAATTGTTAACAGGAAAATCCTAGGTAGATTCCGAAATTTTGCCGGGACTTTAAAGAGCGCGCTTTAAATCGACCACTTCCAAAAGGTGGAGGATTCAGTATGCCTATATTTGAGGTCTAGAACATGTGTTAGAAATGAAGGGGAAATATGTACTACGGTGTTCTGTGGAAGGTTAAACGGAAACAAAAAGAAAGAAAATTCTAAAATTCAAGGCAAATTTTGAGAACACAACGTGGATTACTGAGTATACCAAGAAGAATTAGGTATAAATAGGAGTCAGAATAGCTAACGAACAACCCAATATTTTAATTTCGCTACGGTTTATATCTTGGTTGTTGAAAACACCACTTTCTTCAACGGGTGTAATCAGGAAGTTTATTAGAAATGATATAAATATTTATTGAGCATTGTTTTGATTATAAATAACAATGGCTCCTTATGACTACTAAGCCTTTCATTTTCGAACCCACTATTCTATACAGTTAATATTACATTCAAATATGTACCTGAAAATCAAATAATCACTCAACTGATACCTTGTAACCATTATATGCTTATACTGTTGAAACTTATAATAGGTATATAGAGATACACATGTCACAAACATATTTTTCGTAATATGAACGTTCAAATAACTACGTATGTAAAATACAAAAGGTCACACTAATTCAATGACATTGAATGCCAAAAGAGGTTCTGTGTATTTCCTGACAACTTGAATCTTAAAAACGACTTCTGATTTATTGTTTATATTAGCCTGTAATGTGGATAGTAAATAACGGATAACCATACTTATATACTTTTTTATATAAGTACATATTAAACATACCAATACAAAGAGACATGTTCATGTCCACAAATATTTATACTGTCCGGAACTATAAAAGTTTATTCAATGAGCCTAAGGGCGTTCCAGAGTGAGACTTGAACCACGGCATAGGGCGTTGCAGAGAGTGCCAGGTAACCTAGTACGAGTATATGTTTGGGGAGAAAATGTAATCGAGGCGTACGTGCTGGTTACGCGAATAGGACAGGACGAACGATGGTCCTATCGCAAGGCGAACGTTCTTTGTATTGACATTAACACGTGCTATACTCGTACCAAATTTGATACAAATCTATTGGAAACCTAAAAGATACACTTCGTCGATCGTTTCACGTTACCATAAACAAATAATGTAAATGTATCATTTACAGAACTATTTATGAGCGTCGGTGGCTCATTAGTGGGTACTGTTACCTTCTGGCGGGTGCAGGTTCAAATCCCACGTACCAATGATTTCTCAAATTTCCGAAATTATATGTACGTTTACCCGACGCTCCTACTGTGCAGGAAATCATCGTGAGGAATCCTGCGTACACCTGCGAAGAGATTTAAAGGTTGTGAGTGAAGATGGCCCATCCCACTGGGCTCGCGTGACTACTAAGGCCTATGCATATAGGCTCGTGCCCTCGTTAGGGACGTAAAAGGAGCTGAAGATGATTAGCGCGCGAAACGCATTATACTCCGTGTGATAGGAATGCTGAAAATTATAGAAAATTTACGAATTTATTTAAATAGTTCAACACAAACTAGCAATCCGCCCTATGTTGACCCTGTTGCAGGATTGTTGAAATGGCAATTACCGTCAGTTTAATTACACACAATAAACAACCTAATATTAGAAAACAAAAAGCTATACGAATCATTGCAATATATTTGTTTTATCAAATACGTTAGCATTCAAGCAGCCAGATCACCTGAGGTATCAATTCTCGCCTATAATTTCCGGTTCCAGAAGAGCTAAATTGACACGTAACATAAGTCGCAGTATCCTGTTATAATATTGCTTGTCTTCTCTTTGACAAAAATATATATTTTATATTAGGTATAGTATAGGACACGGTAGAAATAGGTGTTTTTACCCACGCAGTGATGACCTTATAAACGGTAGACTTAAGTAAAATGCCAGGTTATGCAATCATGTACTTCATAGCATTCTAATTTGCACATTGGCGTCAACGCCGCATCGCGCGAACGCTCCAACTTCCATGCGCCACAATCTCTACATACATAAAATGCACGAAAGACTTAGCATCGAATACATTAATTGTTACTAACGTTCCGCACCAAATTTCGTGTGACAATGGCAATGCGTGTGTCAATGACATCAAACTATTGTTTATGTTGAATTAGGTACCTGCTTCGAATTGGAATTTGTAACTGTTTTGAGGACGCGAAATTTTAGTTCAACGTGGTTGAATGTTTGCGTAGTTGTACTATCCTGCATGGTATACGAATTGAATAATGTACTCGTATATTATGATAGCCTTGTTAAATAAAGACGACAAAACTAATATAAACCCTCCCATTTATGCTGGCAGGAGACGCAAAACAATAGATTTTCTATTGCGTCTGATTTTATTTTCTTCACTTGATTGCAAGATTGATAGCTATTGGTTAAGACGAGGTTTAAAATGGAGACCTCATGAGTAGTATTCGGTTAAAATCGCTGGTGGATGCTGGCTAAAGCTATCGACGAACTGGAATATCTGGCGCTATATAGGTAAAGCCAATTTAATGGGATCTGTAACTCACTTTATACCGAGTTCTGTGGCTACTGTTTAAATTTATTACTGAGCAACTAGTATATGAGTACTAAGGTCGGGATTAATATATGTTCATAGGAAATAAGAATAGTATCTTGACAACACATTTTAATACAGATCTAATTAGGCCACAATTTCATTGTGTTTCTTCACCGTTCAGAGGTCATTCACACGTTTATCGGTGTTTGGGCACTGGCAACAAATACGTGATCATATGACGAAAATTAAATTCGCAAGCCAAACATATTGATATCTTTTAAGTCAGTGCACCTTAGTAATCAGTCAAGTCCCCCGGCAATATTATTATAATATATCTAAATCTATTGCTGATCATAACAATATTATTATTATCATGATCCTTTTAGTCAATGCGGGACTATTCGATACTATTATATCTGTCATGCCTTTTTATGTTGTTAGAATATTCGTAATTACGGCTTACATGTTTGTCATAAAAATACCACAAAGCATTGCGAATTCAAATAGGTTTATAGCTGTAATGAAAACATTTTCTTGTTAATAAAATATTAGTAATTGAACTTTTTGTGTATTGATACATATTTATAGATAGTAATTTATCAATACGCGTCCTGCCAAAGGTACGATAAGATTCAAAAGGTAGGTATGCGATGTTTATTACGGTTTTCATAAGAGATAAGATCTACAAAGTCGGTTTTATCAGTAGTTTATTTTAAAATAAGAAGCAATAGATGTGTATTATAAATAACAGTATTAATCTTCCATTATTTAAAACAAACATCTACAAGTTTCTGAACGTACGATAAAATTATTGCATTTTTTTTTAATAACATAATCTAAGGTAGGTCATTCAACTTGGTCAGAAATTGACTGAAGCGTGTGAAACGCATCAGCATTATCTGCACAATGTAAAATGTTGTCGATATGCTCATTGTCAACTGATAAAACACCTATGGGAATGTCACGAACTTGAGCGTTCACAATTTATGTTGCGAAATCTCTGTAAATAGCTCTCCCATACAAAGCCTCTTTGTTGTATCATATTATCGGAAATTGGGCATTTTGACTTTTAGGTTTTAGTATTAAGAGAGATATATGGAGGTCTGACGTGTACAAGGCGTCCGCAAGAATATCTTCAAATGTTTTTATCGAACCCGGATCTAGGTGTAGTAGCCGACTCAACAAGTGCACCAAATTTGTCGTCCCCAAATTAATAGATCATTAATTTAATTATCTGCTGTGTAAGCGGTCGTACATAGCACGGGTGGAAACTCACAACACATGAATCTATTGTCTACGCGCTTGCTATATCACAAAAGGTGAAGTAATATTATTGTAATACAGTTTACGGAAATGGCGTAAGCCCTCTGTACCTTTTAATAATTTACTTTGTCAAAATTGTCACAGAATGGAACAATTTATATGACCAGCTTTACTTTTGTATTTGAAATTGGAAAAAAGACAATGTATAATCTCTAACCTAGTTCACCGCAAAAATGTGTCATTGAGACAAAGAAACTACTCAATGTATTATTAACGAACCCACCTCAACTGGTTGACGTTCCAGAAAAAAAATGCCCGTTCCACGCAAAATATATGTACATAAAACACTGCGCGGGCTTCCTGTTTTTCCGTGGCCGAATTGGGTTATTGGGTTCGTCTCGCTTTCACCCATTCCTCAGGCTGTCCATACATAGGCGGTTGCGTCAATGTTTCGAGTGGCGGTTCGGGAGAATAGCTAACCCAGATCCGGTCCACCTAAATATACGCGCGCTACCTGACGCGCCTGCGCCGGCGCACGTTGCTTCGTCTCTTGTTAACTGTCCTAATTGACGGCGGCAGGTGGTTATATTTTTTGAGTTGTTTTTTTCTCATGGAATTTGTTTGGATCTGTATTGTCAGCCTTACTGGGGAACGAGATCACAGTTCAGTACTCAGCCTCCCTGTGTTATAAATTAGCAGATAGATCACCTGTGAATGATACAAACTTTATGTGTAATAAGTATTAACTGTATTCAGCGGTCCCAAAACTTGTCTGTCCCATATATTCCGGACAGATGATCAATATAATGCTTCATCTCATGATATATTAATCTTATGACCTTACGTGGTTACTTCCAGTTAACAATTCGTACAAATTCGATGTACTAGGAGTTCATAAAATATGTTTAGTATAGAAGCTCATTTGAAGACCCATTTGGTGTAATGGTTGAGACGTCGTCTTTTACACCAAGGGTTATAATATATATGTATTTACAAAAAAAAAGTATATAAGTATGTTTTTCCGTTGTTTAGATATACAGGCTATTAGGCCCCATATTACACGCTAATGCTTAGTTTGGGGCCAGATGGCGTTGTGTGCATGTCAGTGAATATTTGTAGGTGGAACCTACCTACATGTAATGCAATACTATTTTAAATTTTTAAAATTTTAAATACGCTAATTTAGACGATGCAAAAAGTGAAAACGGTAATCGCAAAGAAGTTCATTATGATAGAGAATTTTCGATCAAAACAGTTTGGCCAAATTGTGAAAGTCCTACTAATGTACGTACTATTCTGTGGCTGCTATTGTCCGAGCAATGAATCATAGTTATAGTCTAGATACTTATGAATAGCGGCCAATGCGAATGAACTTAGTTTAATGTAATCCAACACCGAACTGTGCCATCGCCCGGTTAACCTTTTGACAGAACGCGCCTAACTAGACTACGTTTTGTCATGCTCGGCGTTTAAAATTTAATCAAGTATTTTTAGCTACATCTACAACAAAAAATACATTGATTAAGTTTAACTGACAGTTCGGTTCTGTGGTTTACGTTAAACGACCTTGCGGATTACGAAAAAACACCGAGAATAATCTTAGTTTTGAACTCACACCTGAGACAGTGTCTCGGAAACAGTGATGCAATCGATCTCCTATCGATAAATCTGGTTTTTATGAATGATGTAAAAAAATAATTGTTAGAAGCGAGGACAGCGGGCGCGGGTGTAAAACGGTCATTGTGCGGTCATGAAGAACCGCGCGTGCGCGCTCAACTGACCTAGTTATGCGTTGGCGACGATTGAGTCTTCCATCAGACCACGCACGCGCGCTCGCTACACGATCGCTATTACTGCAACTATCTTACCGCTGAAACATCACCACGACTACTAACGAAATCCCTTACGGCAGGTCAACGAACCCACTATCGAAATCCGCACACTCACTCGTGTCCTCGAACGGAACGGCCAGATAAAAAAAACGAAACAAAAAATCCCGTAACGGTGAATGAGTAACAGAGAGAGATAAATATATTTCGGCGGTACTCGTCGATGTAAGGTCGGCTACGAAAAACACTGACGCAATTTTTACAGCGTTCGTAATTGAGTACTGACGGAGTCGGCGGTGTGTGCGTGAGCGAGAGCGACGCGTCTGCCGAAACGGAGGCGGAATATTTAGGTGAAAGTGTTTCGAATTTCGACATGACGACATTCGCGCGCAGTCGTTATCGTGATTTTGCCGAATCTAGAGGTTCGGAGAGCGCGCTGACACCGCGATCGACTGCGAAGCGCGCCCGCGCAACTCACATGTCGCTCCGCAGGAAGTCTCCGGACTCTGAATGCTGACCGTGTCGGGTGTTTGCGTACAGAACTATGCTGAGAGTTTGTGTGTCCACAATTTTTCGGAGACGTAAATTGAAATAGTGATGTTCCTGGAACAAGGTGGAACATTCGTGTGATGTGCGAAGTGAGGCTGTAGACAAGCTGTCGGCGGGCGACGAGCTGGGGCCCCAAGAGGCGTACGACGCCTCCGCGCACGCTTTACAACTGCAGAATATGACCTCACAATGGGTAAATAACTTAAATTTTAACATTGGCAACAAAAATAAAACTATAAGTGTATCAAAGTAATTGTAATTTTTTTCACAACTTTTTGATTATTACTTAAATCGGACTTAGATTAATAAATTCCATAAATAAGAATAAATGTCGACATTATCCATTGAAAAAATCTTAATAATACATATTTTTTGTAATTACTTCGAACATTATCCCGATGGCAAGATAAATAATACCGTAGCGTCTTCGACAATTCCCCGTAGCAGGTTTACGACATTGCTACAGCGCTTCACTAGCTTGTTAACTCTATTGGTGTTGATTTTCATTTATTTGCAATTAAATAAAAATAATGAATGGACAAATAATTTTCGAACAGTAGTCAAGCAAATTTAATCATTTAAAAACAAATCATTATTTAAGAGTTTTGAGGCTGAAACAATTTTCATTGTGGATGTAACCATGAATATTTTCACAAACAAAACATAAAACTGTTTGAATTATATAAATTTAAGATATTAAGACTCTGTAGATTTTATCCGTAATATTTGAGCAACTTATATTTATATATATATATATTATATATATATATATATATATATATATATATAATTATATATATATATATATATTATTATATATAAATTATCCGATACAAATTCAAAATGTATTTTATTTTGTCTTAAATATTTTGAAACACATCAGTTAGAATTGCAAATCAAGAACTACTGTACATTTGCCTTTGTTTTATTCAAAGTTTCATAACATTGAAATGACTTTGCAGTTTCAATCCATATAACTATACTCAATATGAGGTAAGATTTAATCATTTAATACAATGTTAGGCAATCTACGACAAGCCAATACATTTATGCAATTTACCACATTCATTTCATTGCGTCGCAAACTCAGTGATTGTAAAATATATGAGGAGAATCATCGGCCAAAAATAATGGCTGAACACATATAAAAACAAAATAATTATGTTAACGATACATGTAAAGCATAAATATTACTTGCCCACTGCGGCGCAGTAATGCAATACTAATAATAATATATTATTTTACTAAAATAACATATTTTCCTTGTCAATTCATGTATTTTTTGCCAGGAAGGATATCATTAGGGATTTATCTAAAATCATTCAATTGGATTTGAATTAAAGAATTGGTTTTGTAATAAGACGACGCATATAAGCGATATATAATTTAGATTAAAATATGCAGTTACAAAATAGCTAACATGTGATTTCTTATGGGCATTCACGTAAAATATGGTTTGGTCTTTAGTATAATAAGTAGAGTAATATTGTTGGTTGTAGCTGAGAGTAATTTGCGCTCGCCACTTGCTGATGAAGGTATGAAGGCAATCAGTGGCCCAAGCGAAGGTTCTCACTTTAATAATACCAAATTATAATATAGTTCATGTAATACAATAAATGTTTGCCAAATTTATGTATAACAGATATTTCTAATGTGCTTTACATATATAATCTAATCTTTATAAAATTATGTTATTTACTGAAAATGTTACTGTCGGCGATGTTGAAAGTATTTAGTATTATACTGTTTATTGAAATACAGAATTTTCGATCTTAAAATAAAAACGTGTTATATGAAACCGTTCAAAGTAACCGTGACATTCCGAAATCATCTCGTGATCACGATCGTGACTGCATATGGCATTCTATTAGAATATGACGGCGGTAACTTTTACTTTGTTAATGGTTTTGATCTGGTTAAGGTGGCGGGTAGCAGATGGATGTCAACTGCAAGGGATCGGTCCGCGTGGAAATCATTAGGGGAGGCCTTCGTTCAGCAGTGGACATAATTGGGCTGTAATGATGATATGATGATGATGGTTTTGCATAGACTATAGATTACTGTTTCCGAGAAAATTTTATCAAACGCAATTATTGCTCTTCCATTACCAAGAAGCTACAACTTTCTTGTTTTGGACTCAAAACACTTTTTGGTTAACTTGCTACTTGTTGTTAAGTGCTAATAAAAATAATTGTCATATTGACTGCCTTGAGTTGCAATTAAAGTTTTGCTTTGTTAATTTAGTCATACTTAATAAAAAAAAACGATTATAATTTTAAAGCGAAAGATGCGTAGTAAAAATTCGTAACAATACTGTAGTTAGTTTATTTTTTCGATTAAATTATACATTGTTTTTGAATGGTATGAGTATAAATGTCACTTTTTTACCTTGGGTGTCGAATGAGGTCTAGGTTGGCGCTGTGTAGTATATTTTCAAAAACATCAATTCTAAAACTGCTTTGGTGATAAAAATCAATTCTTAAATAAATACCTATTATATCAGACATTGATCCTCAATTTTTTTTATGGCGAACGTACTTAGTTAATGATCTATGGCTGTAGGTCGTTGAACCCGCCATTATGGCGTTGCCGAAATACGTTTTTACGCTTACTTTCCAATACGGTGAAAGCGAAAAGGTACCAATGTCGCTGCTTCCTTTCAAAACATTGTAGTGGGAGGATGGGTGTCTGCTCAATGATAATAGGCGTGTTGGACCGCCTATTAGAAAATACATTGTTGCTAGTTTTGAATATCTAAGTAAGGTAATTATGCGTCTTTGAGCACGCACTACGAATGAAATTACCCCATTTACTGGAAAACTAAGAACGTGTAACGACAACTGTTGAACCTTTGTTTGCTTTGTAAATATTTTTGAAAAAAAATTAACTTATTTCTCCTGTAGTGTTTGTCAAAATATTGAATTCTTTAATTTATCGAATAAATTCAAAGTCTTATAACTAAAGTATTTAAATAACAGTATATTTTCATATGAACACGTAATTATTTTACATGCAGGGCTTGTCTCATTTTTTATAACAAAATTATGTACATTTTCGCATACATAAAAAATGCTCACGCGCTACCGATATTGCTACACGACTGTCACCTAAAAACCTTTGCTACATTACCTGTCTACATATACAAGGAAATTACGTTCGTAAACAAACAGTCGGATCAGTCACCGGTAACTAATCACAGATTGATCTCGTGTGAGATAATAGCGCGGGACCGAACAAATAGGATGGTATCGAAGTGCGGCGTTAATCGGAACGTTTCGCGAGCGCACGGTACTTGAATGTCAAGGCGCTGGCGAGGCCGGGCAGGGGCGCTGTGATGATCCTGACTGAATGATTGTTTTGAAACATGCTCAATTGGTGCTGGCTAACTTTGACACTTGTTTTTTTGCCGAAAAAATGTAATGTGCTTTATTATTTTTTATTTTTTTTGTTATTGCTATTGGCCGCAGATAGCCTTTACAGTTTCACCGGCATTCGCAGTGCAATGGCTCTAACCTTNGGTTGCGTCAATGTTTCGAGTGGCGGTTCGGGAGAATAGCTAACCCAGATCCGGTCCACCTAAATATACGCGCGCTACCTGACGCGCCTGCGCCGGCGCACGTTGCTTCTTCGTCTCTTGTTAACTGTCCTAATTGACGGCGGCAGGTGGTTATATTTTTTGAGTTGTTTTTCTCTCATGGAATTTGTTTGGATCTGTATTGTCAGCCTTACTGGGGAACGAGATCACAGTTCAGTACTCAGCTTCCCTGTGTTATAAATTAGCAGATAGATCACCTGTGAATGATACAAACTTTATGTGTAATAAGTATTAACTGTATTCAGCGGTCCCAAAACTTGTCTGTCCCATATATTCCGGACAGATGATCAATATAATGCTTCATCTCATGATATATTAATCTTATGACCTTACGTGGTTACTTCCAGCTAACAATTCGTACAAATTCGATGTACTAGGAGTTCATAAAATATGTTTAGTATAGAAGCTCATTTGAAGACCCATTTGGTGTAATGGTTGAGACGTCGTCTTTTACACCAAGGGTTATAATATATATGTATTTACAAAAAAAAAGTATATAAGTATGTTTTTCCGTTGTTTAGATATACAGGCTATTAGGCCCATATTACACGCTAATGCTTAGTTTGGGGCCAGATGGCGTTGTGTGCATGTCAGTGAATATTTGTAGGTGGAACCTACCTACATGTAATGCAATACTATTTTAAATTTTCTAAAATTTTAAATACGCCTAATAATTTAGACGATGCAAAAAGTGAAAACGGTAATCGCAAAAGAAAGTTTCATTATGATAGAGAATTTTCGATCAAAAACAGTTTGGCCAAATTGTGAAAGTCCTACTAATGTACGTACTATTCTGTGGCAGCTGCTATTGTCCGAGCAATGAATCATAGTTATAGTCTAGATACTTATGAATAGCGGCCAATGCGAATGAACTTAGTTTAATGTAATCCAACACCGAACTGTGCCATCGCCCGGTTAACCTTTTGACAGAACGCGCCTAAACTAGACTACGTTTTGTCATGCTCGGCGTTTAAAATTTAATCAAGTATTTTTAGCTACCACATCTACAACAAAAAAATACATCTGATTAAGTTTAACTGACAGTTCGGTTCCTGTGGTTTACGTTAAACGACCTTGCCGGATTACGAAAAAACACCGAGAATAATCTTAGTTTTGAACTCACACCTGAGACAGTGTCTCGGAAACAGTGATGCAATCTCATCTCCCTATCGATAAATCTGGTTTTTATGAATGATGTAAAAAAATAATTGTTAGAAGCGAGGAGCACGCGGGCGCGGGTGTAAAACGGTCATTGTGCGGTCATGAAGAACCGCGCGTGCGCGCTCAACTGACCTAGTTATGCGTTGGCGACGATTGAGTCTTCCATCAGACCACGCACGCCACGCCGCGCTCGCTACACCTATCGCTATTACTGCAACTATCTTACCGCTGAAACATCACCACCGACTACTAACGAAATCCCTTACGGCAGGTCAACGAACCCACTATCGAAATCCGCACACTCACACTCGTGTCCTCGAACGGAACGGCCAGATAAAAAAAAACGAAACAAAAAAACATCCCGCGTAACGGTGAATGAGTAACAGAGAGAGATAAATATATTTCGGCGGCGTACTCGTCGATCGTAAGGTCGGCTACGAAAAACACTGACGCAATTTTTACAGCGTTCGTAATTGAGTACTGACGGAGTCGGCGGTGTGTGCGTGAGCGCCGAGAGCGACGCCCGCGTCTGCCGAAACGGAGGCGGAATATTTAGGTGAAAGTGTTTCGAATTTCGACATGACGACATTCGCGCGCAGTCGTTATCGTGATTTTGCCGAATCTAGAGGTTCGGAGAGCGCGCTGACACCCGCGACTCGACTGCGAAGCGCGCCCGCGCAACTCACATGTCCGCTCCGCAGGAAGTCTCCGGACTCTGAATGCTGACCGTGTCGGGTGTTTGCGTACAGAACTATGCTGAGAGTTTGTGTGTCCACAATTTTTCGGAGACGTAAATTGAAATAGTGATTGGTGTTCCTGGAACAAGGTGGAACATTCGTGTGATGTGCGAAGTGAGGCTGTAGACAAGCTGTCGGCGGGCGACGAGCTGGGGCCCCAAGAGGCGTACGACGCCTCCGCGCACGCTTTACAACTGCAGAATATGACCTCCACAATGGGTAAATAACTTAAATTTTAACATTGGCAACAAAAAAAAACTATAAGTGTATCAAAGTAATTGTAATTTTTTTCACAACTTTTTGATTATTACTTAAATCGGACTTAGATTAATAAATTCCATAAATAAGAATAAATGTCGACATTATCCATTGAAAAAATCTTAATAATACATATTTTTTGTAATTACTTCGAACATATCCCGATGGCAAGAAAAATAATACCGTAGCGTCTTCGACAATTCCCCGTAGCAGGTTTACGACATGCTACAGCGCTTCACTAGCTTGTTAACTCTATTGGTGTTGATTTTCATTTATTTGCAATTAAAAAAAAAAAAATAATGAATGGAAAATACAAATAATTTTCGAACAGTAGTCAAGCAAATTTAGTCATTTAAAAACAAATCATTATTTAAGAGTTTTGAGGCTGAAACAATTTTCATTGTGGATGTAACCATGAATATTTCACAAACAAACATAAAACGTTTGAATTAATAAATTTAAGATATTAAGACTCTGTAGATTTTATATCCGTAAATTTTAATAAATATATTATATTATATATATATATATATATATATATAATATATATATAATATATATTATATATATATATAATATATATTATATATATATATATATATATATATCCACAGATACAAACAAAATTCAAAATGTATTTTTATTTTAGTCCTTGAAATATTTTGAAACACATCAGTTAGAATTGCAAATCCAAGAACTACTGTACATTTGCCTTTGTTTTATTCAAAGTTTCATAACATTGAAATGACTTTGCAGTTTCAATCCAATATAACTATACTCAATATAGAGCGTAAGATTTAATCATTTAATACAATGTTAGGCAATATCTACGACAAGCGAATACATTTTATGCAAATTTACCACATTCAATTCATTGCGTCGCAAACTCAGTGATTGTAAAATACATGAGGAGAATCATCGCCAAAAAAATAATGGCTGAACACATATAAAAACAAATATAATTATGTTAACGATACATGTAAAAGCATAAATATTTACTTGCCCACCTGCGGCGCAGTAATGCAATACTAATAATAATATATTTATTTTACTAAAAATAACATATTTTCCTGTCAAATTCATGTATTTTTTCGCCAAGAAGGAAGTATCATTAAGGGATTTATCTAAAATCATTCAATTGGATTTGAATTAAAGAATTGGTTTTGTAATAAGACGACGCATATAAGCGATATATAATTTAGATTAAAATATATGCACCGTTACAAAATAGCTAACAATGTGATTTCTTATGGGCATTCACGTAAAATATGGTTTTGGTCTTTAGTATAATAGTGAGTAGAGTAATATTGTTGGTTGTAGGCTGAGAGTAATTTGCGCTCGCCACTCGCCTGATGAAGGTATGAAGGCAATCAGTGGCCCAAAGCGAAGGGTTCTCACTTTAATAATACCAAAATTATAAAATTAGTTCATGTAATACAATAAAATGTTTGCCAAATTTATGTATGACAAGATATTTCTAATGTGCTTTACATATATAATCTAATCTTTATAAAAATTATGTTATTTACTGAAAATGTTACTGTCGGCGATGTTTGAAAGTATTTAGTATTATAACTGTTTATTTGAAATACATCAGAATTTTCGATCTTAAAATAAAACGTGTTATATGAAACACGTTCAAAGTAACCGTGACATTCCGAAATCATCTCGTGGATCACGATCGTGACTGCATATGGCATTCTATTAGAATATGACGGCGGTAACTTTTACTTTGTTAATGGTTTTGATCTGGTTAAGGTGGCGGGTAGCAGATGGATGTCAACTGCAAGGGATCGGTCCGCGTGGAAATCATTAGGGGAGGCCTTCGTTCAGCAGTGGACATAATTGGGCTGTAATGATGATGATGATGATGATGGTTTTGCATAGACTATAGATTACTGTTTCCGAGAAAATTTTATCAAACGCAATTATTGCTCTTCCATTACCAAGAAGCTACAACTTTCTTGTTTTGGACTCAAAACACTTTTTGGTTAACTTGCTACTTGTTGTTAAGTGCTAATAAAAAATAATTGTCATATTGACTGCCTTGAGTTGCAATTAAAAGTTTTGCTTTGTTAATTTAGTCATACTTTAATAAAAAAAACGATTATAATTTCTAAAGCGAAAGATGCGTAGTAACAAATTCGTAACAACTACTGTAGTTAGTTTATTTTTTCGATTAAATTATACATTGTTTTTGAATGGTATGAGTATAATATGTCACTTTTTTACCTTGGGTGTCGAATGAGGTCTAGGTTGGCGCTGTGTAGTATATTTTCAAAAACATCAATTCTAAAACTGCTTTGGTGATAAAAATCAATTCCTTAAATAAATACCTATTATATCAGACATTGATCCTCAATTTTTTTTATGGCGAACGTACTTAGTTAATGATCTATGGCTGTAGGTCGTTGAACCCCGCCATTATGGCGTTGCCGAAATACGTTTTTACGCTTACTTTCCAATACGGTGAAAGCGAAAAGGTACCAATGTCGCTGCTTCCTTTCAAAACATTGTAGTGGGAGGATGTCGGTGTCTGCTCAAATGATAATAGGCGTGTTGGACCGCCTATTAGAAAATACATTGTTGCTAGTTTTGAATATCTAAGTAAGGTAATTATGCGTCTTTGAGCACGCACTACGAATGAAATTACCCCATTTACTGGAAAACTAAGAACGTGTAAACGACAACTGTTGAACCTTTGTTTGCTTTGTAAAAATATTTTTGAAAAAAAAAATTAACTTATTTCTCCTGTAGTGTTTGTCAAAAATATTGAATTCTTTAATTTATCGAATAAATTCAAAGTCTTATAACTAAAGTATTTAAAATAACAGTATATTTTCATATGAAACACGTAATTATTTTACATGCAGGGCTTGTCTCATTTTTTATAACAAAATTATGTACATTTTCGCATACATAAAAAAATGCTCACGCGCTACCGATATTGCCTACACGACTGTCACCTAAAAACCTTTGCCTACCATTACCTGTCTACATATACAAGGAAATGTTACGTCGTAAACAAAACAGTCGGATCAGTCACCGGTAACTAATCACAGATTAGATCTCGTGTCGAGATCAATAGCGCGGGACCCGAACAAAATAGGAAGTGGTATCGGAAGTGCGGCGTTAATCGGAACGTTTCGGCGAGCGCACGCGTAACTTGAATGTCAAGGCGCTGGCGAGGCCCCGGAGCCAGGGGCGCTCGTGATGAAATCCTGACTGAATGATTGTTTTGAAACATGCTCCCAATTGCGTGCTGGCTAACATACTTTGACACTTGTTTTTTTGCCGAAAAAATGTAATGTGCTTTATTATTTTTTATTTTTTTACTGTCTATTGCTATTGGCCGCAGATAGCCTTTACAGTTTCACCGGGCAATTCGCGAGTGCAAATGGCTCTAAGCCTTAAATGAGCTGCCATGATTTCCTCTGTTATGTATGGTTAATTGGGCTGAGAGCTCCTATAACTGTTCTGCGTTAAAGATACGCTATCAAATAATGATATGTATTTATGCCAAAGTAATCGATTAGGATATTGGTCCTCATCGATCCCTTTCGAAGTTGAATAATTTTTTATACATATAAGAGTATATCTATTAGATAAATTATTTTGTAAAACGTTTAACGTTTGTTACAGTAAGGTAAATTTTAGGAATAATGGAGCAAAGTTTTAACATACGATGCGTCGCAAACAACGTTAGTTTTGACTGAATCATGTCTTAAAACTGAAAAATATTTTTGCTTCCGTAATTTCTGAATTTGTTCTAGACGTCATCACAGGATTGAGTCCATATTTTTGCATAAATTTTAATTGTAATTTAAAACATGCATTATGGATAATATGTAGAGACCACAAAAGAGGGCCCGGTGAAGGTAACTTCCGTGTTGATAAATAAGGTCACTTAATACTGATAAAATATATCTAATACATAATACAAGCTTAGCTTTTATATTTGACCTCAAACCAAAAGTACGCTTAGAATAACTTATGATGTCGGTGGAATAAAATTTGAGCTCAAACAATGGCTTTCGCGATCAGATTTACCTACTCACCTATACATATATACATAGCCTTCCATTTTTCTAGGCCTGTAAAGCAGTCAATTTCAATATTTTGTGACCGCCATGTTGAAATCTAGGACTGACGTAAGATGGCCGACATTGGCCAAATTCACGTACACAAAAGCCTTCAGATCGAACACTTCTACAGAAACTAGTAAAGTAAAATTCTGCTTTTACGAAAGTAACAAAGAAATTACGAACTTTGTGTTCAGTGTAAAAAATTTCAGCTTATATTAATAATTTAATTTTTATATTAATATACGAGTACACATAATATCCATCTATCTAATCATATATGATCTCAAGGCGTAGTGTCCATGTCTTACATCAATGAAACCAACACAAACACCTTTAATACTGTAGCTGAATACGAAATGATTACACGGCCCATTTAAAAGGGCCTAGAGACTCACTTTGTTTGTGCGATACTGGTGTTTATTTAATCTGGACAGTGTGCAGGAAGCGGAGGGCTGTATGCAATGTCAGTGTCGTACGGAGGCCGCTTACCCAAATCGGTTGCACCAATGACATTTTCCGTAACTTTGTTTTTAGTCGGTAATCAGGCTAGAAACGTTATGTATCGATTAATTTATATAGGGCTTAATTTAGATAGTGAGCGATTTAAAATTATATTTGAAACCTTAAGTGACATATTAACAGAGTATCGTAGACTAGTGATGATGAATTTGATGGTTTGTGTAGTTTTAAGATGTGCATAATAATGGAATTCATAAAAACTTAGGACACCTATTAGACCAACGTAGCAAAAAATGATCCGTTACCTCACATAGAAATGAGTCTCTCTAAGAGACCTATGAGTAGTACAGTAGTGGACTGTATGACTGCAATTATGAAGCTTATGAAGGGATTTGCCAATGCATTTTCCAACATTTGTAAGTCGAAGTATTAATCGGATAGATTAAATTAACATTCTGCCCGTATTTAATACAGCTAGTTTTTCGCTAGCTGCAAAGCTTATATGGATCAAATCTATGTGAAGTCAACCGCTTCTTCAATCTGTCATGCGCGTAGGCCTGTACAAACGTATTGGTAGCAAGTGAGGAAGGTGGTTCCGGACAATGTCAGTGTCTTATCGAGGCCGTTCTCCCAAAGCGATGCAGCCAACGACCGCGGGGCTACGCGCAAGTTCATTACGTGTTTATCATGGCTATTTCGGAATTGCTCTATTTGTACGAAGCAATACGACCTTGCGCATTGGAAACATTCGGAACTTCCTGACACGAGTGCATAAATTAATAGGCAATCGAATTTTGCTATTTATAGTTATTTGTTTTGATTAATCATTTGTCTTCGATCATTTGTTTTAACTGTCTGCATTGGCACAGTCTAGTTTTATATATAGATCCTGGAAGTGGAATAAATTATGAAATATTTTACTATGTCAGTAATCATATTTAACTGCACCAGTAAAATTTAATATGAAATAATAACGTCTATCTACTTCGCTAATAAGTTAAAGATCAACATAAAATTTCAATGTTAAGGATACCTTAATTTAGATAAAAACTATCAGCCATTTTATTATAAGTTACAGCTTGATCGCCTCTTGACTGAGTCACAAAAACTTTTATTGCAACTTATTTAAATATAAATTGATACAGTTAGTTGGTACCTAAGTTAGAACAGTCGGTGTACCTGACTAACCCTGAATAAGTTTATAAGTACACCACTTGGTCAATGGCTCCAACCTCAAACAAAACTTAATGACCTCCAAGCTAAGTGTTCTTGTTCAAAGTGATTGTTTATTTCCGTTCATCCTCAGTGGACAGCTAACTGCGCCGACTGGCCCTGGGTAAGGACGCCTATACTAGCGCGTGCTTCCGCGCTGCGGCCACCGAAAGACCTCTACTGCCGCCCTCTAACTAAAAGGCAGCTAAACAGTAAATATAAGTTTTAACTAAGAAATATTATTAACGGATCAGGCTACAAAAATGTGATCGAATATGAAGTCATATCTAAAAAAAATGTAATTATGTCTAAATCGTAATAAATGCACAATAAAATTAAGAATAATGGACATTGAATTGTCATCTTGCATGAATTTCAAGAAAGTTAGTTTGCCTTCTTTTAGAATGAACATGCTAATCTTCGATTCATTGTCCTTTATTTTAGTCGTGACCGAATTCGACCTTATTCAACCAGTTCTAAGCTAGACATGCATTCGTTTTAAAACATAGCGATGTAACAAAGACATTGTCTAGTCTAATGCCAAAAAAATATGTTTTGTCCATCGCAGTAATAGCAATATACTACGTAGGAGCACGTTTGGTGAATGCAACATATATTGCACCTATTCACGATTATTGTCTTATGATTATTTGGTTACTAAGTTTTACGTGTAAACAATCTATATACTTGTATAGGTAAAAGTTGTGTTTATGTTCTGGCAATTAACAGCTTGATCAGTAATCCACTTACGAAATAATACTTCGCTATTTGAAAAGTATTCTGCTAAACTGAATCTTTTAATATCCACTTAAGTTAATATTGCATATCGCGGAAGTATCTTAGACCTCGTGTCTCGAAATACCAGAGACGTGTAGTGTCACTCGCGAATCGTTATATTGGCTCAATGTAAACGCCATTATCAAGGTCTTTGACTCAGCCCGGTTTATTTTAGACACTCTTAGAGTTCGTTTATCTTTGTTGACAAAACAGTATGCCCGATTGTTGTATATTGGTGAGCACGACGAAAATACCTGATCAATTCACTTTGGATTTAAACAAGCTTTTAGTACCTATACATTTAATGCCAGAGAAATCACGATCGTTTCAAAAAATCGTGTGGCATATGCTCAAAAGAATTATACAATTAAAGGGAAAAATTGTTGTAGTAGTTTATCTATCTCTCTCTCTCTGTCTATATAAGCTTAACTGCAATCCAAGGTCATTTACAGTTTATTTATATCTAGAGCCACGTATCGTGACGTATAATGCAGTTATGATGTAAAATCAACTGCGTCAATAAACCACGTATGAATGAATGCAATCGACAGAATACCCCAAGTGCATAACCGTCGCATTGTCGGCCAATGATTCAAGTTCTTATCGGCGGTCGGCGGTCGTTCATTGCGACGGTAAACTGTTACAGTTTTTTCAAGATCCTGCGTCAATGTTACGTAGTTTACTTTATGTTTGTACGTATGAAACACATAACAAATTCATAAAGTCTATGTTAGGTATGGTCATTTTATTACTCTCGGTGGCATAAGCTGATTAAATTTGTTGAAAAACTACATTTCCGCAATAATTGCTTGAATGATTTGTTGGTAACTTAGTCTGTAATTTAAGGGAGTATTAAAAACATTGCTTTTATATTGAATTGAAATGGGAAGATTTACTGACTAATTTACGAAAAGGTTAAGCTTAGCAGTGGACTGTAATGTTGATGTAATGTAATAGCTCAAAGCAACCACCAACCAACCAGCATATTAACAATTCACACGAGAAAAACTGTATCGAATTGACCCTTTTCCAACCTTAGTAATAGAACTAACGCAACATTGTGGCAAGTGAGTGACATCATTAAACCTTAAAATATTCTGTTTACATGTAGATCGTCGACACTAAATGAAATAGCCCCAAAGTTCAAGCACCCCAGCGATTATAACTTATTTATATGAATGAACCTATATCGGTCATTATGACGAAAACGCGTCACTTGCGTAGGCACAGCGGCAACTTTGTTGTGTGTATGCTGCCACGGCGTAATCTAATCAAGCCTGTGGTTATATGCTACTATATCTTTGTGATTTGGAAAAATATCGCGGATTTTTCACCATGTTTATCCACTATGGTCATTGCTCTCACAGATACGAGAGATTGTTCTTTACTTTGATGATTTACGTAAATCAATTTCCAATTTATTCTAAGAGCTAGTAATAGTTTGTATATTGAGTTTAAATGTTCTTGATGTGGACCTCAAGATACCATTGTGCAAAATCGTAAATATTTAATTTCTTACGGAAGATGTTTAATGCTGTTAAAGTGATTTACAAGAGTGCGTAGTAAAATAAAAATATATAATAAAACATATCGTGTTCCATTCAAACGCAAAAAACGTTGCGGTGCACTAATCTTGTACATCTACATTGTGTTGTATGACGTATTACTTTCTCTACGCGTTTCGGTGCACGTTTTATGCAAATCATCTCGATTCATTCAACGTTCGTATACAGTTCACGATATAACATTCACAATTTAAACGTTCATATAGGTAACATGTAAACACGTGATGTTGAGTATTTTTTATTTGAATATAATTCGTTAAAAGACGTAACTTTTTAATATTGAAAAGGTGATGAGAGCTATAACAATTAAGTAACAAAGGTTGTTTTTTCTAAAATCAATATTGAGGCTTGTAAATATATCTTAATAAATTTTCTTAATTTACAAATTTTTCATTCCGTTATAAATGAAACTTAATTCAATATCAGTGAGCAAACGAAATATTATAACTGAGCTTTGTCGAACCACATGCACTTTCGAATCCTGAGAAATCTTATTGAAGTTCAAGCACGCGGGATCAAGGAGTATTTTGTAACTCACGTCCGTTGTGAAAAGTGGGCCAGAGATAATAATAAAAAGTTCTTCCTCAAAGCAGAGCGGTTTGGCAGCAGCTGACGGCTTTAATATTTAAATGTTTTGAATGCGTTAAAAGCTGTGTTCGGTTAATTTTAAGTTTCTTGAAATTGACATTTTTTATCTGCACAATTTGTTTGCAATACCACTATTCTGTATATTGTAATATTTACATAAGTGAATTTGAATCCAAATTAACTGTATTAATATAACACTTTAGAAGATGATAATCAAGGCTTTTTGTATGCCAAAAGAGTCCTTGCCCCTCTCAACCCTAAATAGAGCTATTTCACAAGCATAATTACCGACAAAAGGAAAGGGTAGATTACTACCTGAAATGGGCAATAATATAAATTGTTAATCTGAAACCCAGTAGGACATAGTCTACCTTGATGAGTATTTTAGTCAATCGGTTTGTTTTATCGTTTACATTACGTAAGCACACTACACAATAAACATCTGACGCGTGAAGTTTTACGTACACCAAATGCAGTTTATATAATCCCGTATGAGCGTGTTATCGGCGCCATAAAAGCATCTACGTAGTAAAATGAAATCGCGTAAGATTGAAATATAACATGAGGTTGGATGCGCACGGGTGTAGTAGCTCGCTCATTGCCATGAACTGTACTGACATTGACATTTTTTTTTGTCAGTGATGTGGCAAAGGCAAAAATTTAAAGATGCACGATGGGTATCCAATAGTTTCTGGTCCCTATTTTGCAGAACGACCAGTGATAACGCCGGGATATCGTGAGTGAAAATAATGCTTTCTTTCATAGTAACTGCTAGTTGTTAGAGCGTGTGTGTATTACTATAAATCACATCTATAGTTAAATTACATACTAAGTGTATGATAACTCTCTTGGGCACTTTCCTCTAGAGAATCAAAAATATTTTTAAACAGAATACAACACACATTTAGATTAAGGTCGTTGGTCTTGAACTGTATTAATTATTTACAAAGTATTTTAACGCTTAATGCTTTTAGTTTTCAAGGATAAATATTTACATAAACGATTACTGAGTTGCGTTTAAACATAACTGCTTAAAGAGAATGTTCATTTATACATAATGAACTTAAAGTATATAGTATATAATATGAAATATTTAGTTCTCAAAAGTGACATTATATAAAATAGATGCAACATTACATAAACTTTAAAATGACGTCGTAAACACTACGTTGTTATACAATTATCCTTGATCTTTGGCTTCTACGTTCAATCTTAAGCCAAGCAAGCAATATATGCATATATCTTTTTTTACACAAATTTCGATTTAATTATTATATTTAACCCTAATTCAGCTTTGTATTAACACCAAAATATACGTATAAAGTGTTAATGTCATTTTAGGGAATGTTTTATTTGCTGTTTATGTATTTATAGTCAAAGTTGTTCTGCTCTGTAAGTGAAATAAAATCAAAATCTTATTGCGTCAGCTTGGCGGGATAAATTTCTCTATCGCTCTCTCAACCTATCGAATCCCATTGCAGAATTAGCTCTCCCTCATTGTACACCAGGGAAATCTACAGTATCAAACATGAATAGGTTCATTATATATTTTTTTATTTATCCTACTTTGGCGAAGACATTTATTAAGTTTCATAAGATAATTTCAATGAGAAGAAAGGAGTTTCATCGGTTTTACGACTAAATCCTTATAAAAATGCAAAGAGAACTTCGATAATTTTCTAAAAATCAATTTTCTTCTTGTCCACAGGAATAATGACACTCAGCCGCGGCCCGTGTGACCTGGACAACATGAGTCTGTTCCAAGACCTCAAACTTAAGAGGCGGAAAGTTGACTCTAGATGTAGTAGTGATGGTGAGTAACTAAACGTGATAATGACTAAGCTCGTAACTGCAGAACTTAGGTCCTACTTCACGATGGAGAGTTTTGCCCTAATCTGACCTACCTGGTATAATGGTTAAGACGTCGGCTATTACACCAAGGGTTCCGGGTTCGATCCCCGGGCAGTGTTGAAGGTAGCAGCGCGTATTAAATTATATTTCGTAAACTTAAATCCTCGAACTTTTATATTTAAAAGCAGTATATACCTTATTTGTAACTTTTATGGTCTTCTTTAAGACGTTAATGAAGAGAAAGGGTAATTGTGTACGTAATATGTAATGATACAAACATGGTTACAATTTGAAAGGGTTTTATTATCTTCTTATTCATAAAAGGCATTTAAAATGTTGTATTTTTCTCTTTTGTGGTAACAAAAGAGATTTTCTCAGCTCAAACAGATATTGTAAGGATTATGTATGAGAAGATAATTGTAAAGTTAAATTGAGTTTAAGTAAAGCTTTTACAGATTCAAAAGTCCTATACATGTTGTGTATAAGAAAGGGCACCGCATACTTGTTAATCTGTAATTAAACATAGAATGAATACCATATAACTTAAACATACTTGTCTATGTCAAAGTTGTATGGTCGACCAACGGAACAGATTAGCCTACTAACTATAGGGTAGGATTTTGTCTTGAACAAACCCGACAACTTTCTCTATACCCTACCAGATGTTAAACCATAATAATGTCAATGACGTTAATGCTTGATGTTCTACACTACCAATAGTGGTTTATGGCCCCAGCATTGACAAACGTGCGATGATTGCGACTCGCCTCACAAACTGCTGTCACTTTCGTCTGTGACGGTCAAGTCGTCACTTGCCGTGGGCTTTCGTTTTCGTTCGGGGCCTCTTGGTAAACAGGCACACTGTAAATCAACGCAGTGACGTTTAAATTAGACTTTGATTTCAGTATGACTGAATATTGAGTTTTATAGCAAATAGATGATAAACTTAAATAAACTAATTAGATACACAATCACGAAGAAATATCAACCCAAAAATGTCCGAGCCGCTTGAAACATACGTTGACTTATTGTTATATTTATGACATAAAAATGTTGACCTTACCGCCTTATCAAAAGAGTACAAAATCAACAGCACTAGCATACTACTATGTCACTATGACATTAAGCGAACGACATCATTATGAATGAAATTTCTGCCCAACTGACGCGATGGGCAGACTTTTCACGCGGACATTTTTTGAGTCAGATTTTGTTTAGTTAGTCTATTGTTCATCTAAGATGATGTATGATATTATGAGAGCGGATGTTCAGCTAAAAATACTAAGGATAGACTCGTTGAATTAGAGTACGAATGATAATTTTATGCATTTAAATTTAGATGAAAGCCCAAAAATACAAAAATATGATCATATTAGAAAGAGGACGAATACTAGCATGCACCTAATAGTTTTTTAAAATAAATAAGTGTAGGTACTCCACACATACTATCTGGACATCATTATCATAGATAAGAATCACTACCATATAACAAATATGACATCACAGGTTCCGGTACAAAGAAGAATATTCGCTTTATTAATGGTAATTGAATGCGACGAGAACACCATTAGAAACAAATAAAATGTCATTATTATACAATGAAAACGGGAAATTTAAACAAATTAGTGTTTGATAATCGCCGTCATCTGCCGAAAGTTGAATAACAAGAGAAGCACAACATAACACGGCGTGAGAAAGTAGCAACTGGTTCAGAGAAATGACCGCACTTTCACTTCTCATTTATAAAACACACAAAAAGAGGTCCGGTCCGCGCCGACTGGCTATGTTACAACCAGAAGCGTATGCCGCAGCATAACGGTTTTAATAGTAAAATTTATATTCTATACTTTGAATCAGATAAAAATGTAAAATTAATTTTTGAACGTTTCAATATATTGATAATAGTTTTAATGAGTACCAAAAGGTATAGGTTCCGGAAAAAAAGAAAATCGAACTTCATTTTACGACACTTGTTGTACAATGATTAAATATTTTCGTGTTATATTTTTACTGATCTGATATTCATTTATACTGGAATTTAAAGTTTACAATCACGATTGATTACAATATATTATAGCACTGTGAACTTTTCAATAAATAATATCATATGGTACACATCGTTAGCCTATAACGGCCCACTGCAAAGCACAGGCCTTCCCGCACAGCCACATATGATACACATGCCACATATTAATTATTAATAAGCTAGATATGCATTCATTAGCATTTTTATAGTCACTAGTATAACGTAGGTGCTAGTCTATTGCACAACAATGACGTGGTAAGTCAATGAAGAAATTTTGTTATAAACCCGCGAGAGGTGAAAGCAATGAATGCCGTTGCGGTATTTATAACTATTGTAGCCTTAGATAAACAATTAACTAACTAGATGCATTGCGAAAAAACGTCAACCAAAAAATGTCCGAGCCTAACTACATATACGTATCGTTATTGTTACATTTATAGCATGAAAATTTTCATTGGATTTTTTACCGTAACACGTCATCGAAAGGGTTCATAATTTAAAAAGCACGAGCACACTTCTGTGTCATTATGACATCTGTAATTGAATGAAAATTCTGCCCAACTGACGCGATGGGCAGATTTTGCCTCGGACACTTTACGAGTGAGATTGATTATCTAAGATTGTAGGCATATGAATAACACATGACACGAGAGTAGGATTCACGCTTAAAACATTGCATTGTCAAAATGGCTTAAGACCAAAAGTCAAGAACGCGTGTGAATTCAAAATTCAAATGTATTTAAAAACTTTAGTATGCCATTGTTAATATTGAGAAGGCGACTAGCCCATGTTTTTATGAATGTTATTAAATGACAGTTGTTGCTCTAAAGCTTGCCAAATGAGATATAGTCTGTACTGAAATACACTTAACATATTCTTGAAATCAATTTCAGAATATTCCAACTCTATAGTTAACTCTATAGTAAAATATTTCATAACGGTTCTATAACCGTTATGAAATATTTTTCCTCATTCTCATTAATCTAATTGTTGACATAAACAATTTGTGTAAATAAATAATAAATATGAAAAACTTAATTTTAACTATCCATGGAAGAAATCATATTTTTAAAATTATTTACAACAAGAGTTCGATACGTTATTATATAGAACCTAGGTGAAGTAGAGCCCTCGCAATCATAAACAACCTTGGGAAATCGTGTTAAAAATATTCGCGAACGGTCCCAATCTATAAATAGAACGGTAAAGTCTATATTTATCGCATCATTCAGTTCCGAATAAATCTAGATAACGGGTGTTCGCGTGGTGACTGTGGTGTCCACGTTCAGTCACGTGAGGCTGTGACGCGGCCGTGACGACGCCGTGACGTGAGACGTAGACGCGCCCCTCGCATGTCGCTTCTGCGAGCATGTACTGTAATGATTAAATAATATGAGAGCTGTAACGCGTACTAGCAAATGTTATGTGTAGAAAAATAAAAAAACTAGGAAAAATCAACAATTATATGATAAGAATACAAGATAAAGGTTTCATCTTGTATTCTTATCATATAATTTTGGTTTCGGTTTGGTTTAATATGGTGTTATTGGTTGAGATGGCTCTTACACCAAGGGTTCCGGGTTCGATCCCCGAGCAATACAACCATTTGTGTGCATGAACTGTTAATATTGGTCTGGGTGTTTCTGTGTATACGAGTAGTTTCTACTTACAAATTATCATTTTTTTCAAATGTCTTCATCCGCTGTTTAGCACCCATATTTCAGGCTAATTGCTTAGTTTAGGACTAGATGGCGCTGTGTGAATGTTCGTGGATGTTTATTTATTTATTTGATAATATATGGTATATGTTCCAATGTCCCCATGGCCATGTTGTTTGGTAAGGCGTAGGCTCTGCAGTGGAAAGTTATAAGCTGTTTGATTTGATTGATGTAGTATTATACAGTATAGGGCCTATACAACATTATTTATAGCCATGTGCAATCTGCCTATTCCTGCATTCAGCTCCAATAGCTTTTGTGAGTCCTCAATGTACGCGAATTATTACTTGTAATCAATAACTTTGTTTATTTTGATAGCCGGCTATCTTCCGGAGATTCTAAGCACCCCTTGCCCCGCCGTTACCGTAACCCGGAATAGCGTCGTAGACTAGGTGCCAATTATTTCGTTTTTTTGTACGATTGGGGTAATAAATGCCACACTCACTCGCTTAGTAGGCGGGTTGGTAAGCGCAGGAATATGCTAGTACCGAAGTGATGTTGCTACTTGAAAATTTCCTTTATTCGCCTCTCACGACACTTAAGGGAGGAGTAGAGGCGGTGACAATTGTGTTCTAATCTGCTATCCACATACTAACTCTATATCATATCCGACCTCTAAATCCATAACATTATATCTTTTCCAAGAGAAAAATCTATGCTATTATCTGTAGCCCATAGTATCCCACTTCAAGGGCTCAACTCTACTGCACATGATGCATCCTGCCGAGTAGCCAACGAGGCTCTGGCGATCTGACCTCTTATTGATAAGTTAATGGAGCGGTGCCAGCAGTGGACGTTATTTTGTACTTCTACGAAAAACACTGATCATCATCATCTCAGCTCATTATACGTCCCCACTGAGAAGCACAAGCCTACCTATATAAGATGTAAAAGCCTTAGTCGTCCACGCGGGTCCAGTGAGGATTGGCTGCCTTCACACACAACCTTTGTTCATTCTGGAGTCGCAAAAAGCATAGAGCACTCGATATAATTTTACAATCATAACATTTGCTAGTGCAGCGTAAACCTGATAATGCAATCGGATAAGAACCGTACGCATTGAATGCAACGGGCACATGCCGATAAGAGATTGAGTTACGAAAAATAGTAAACCTCTAGTAATAACTTTGAAGGTCTCCCGATAAGGAGAGCGAGTGAATAAATGATTAGATTTACACAAATGCACATTGCTAGGACTTTTTTTGATTTGAAAATGTTTTTTTTTTTTATTGTAGCTACCGTTTGACTTTTGATATATCTTACTGTCCACAACCCTTTTCAGCCCACCGCTTTCCTCATCCCGTTTCTACTGCGACTTTTCGCAATTCGTCGGTTAATTAGTTCAACTCCTTATAGATATAATATTTTTGTGTAGGTATATACCTAACAATAATAATATCGCAATTTTTGCTTTTTGAATAGAATTAAAATCCTAAAATGTAATTTTCCATATTAATGTCACAAAAATGTTTTTTCTCTTATTTCTTGGAGCGCTCTTTAATTCCCGTCGTAGGTTTGATGCATAATAAACATAGTTTTGTTTAATTCATGATTTGTTTAAATTATCAGTAAACTACATACGATTAATTTATTATTAACGCAATATAAAGTATCAATAGCGTAAATAGCAAATACTTATACAAGGATCTATTATACTTGCGGAAACGTAATTACATGCAATTTTTTGTTAATTTACGATAAATAGTGTTGATAATGTAGCTTTCCGCTATATGAATGGACTTGATTTGTCTACGGAGCGCAGTATTGATATGACGGCGCTACTGGCCTATAGCGACACGTGGCGGCGCC
Organism: Leucinodes orbonalis; assembly: GCA_019425675.1. NCBI lineage: Eukaryota > Metazoa > Arthropoda > Insecta > Lepidoptera > Crambidae > Leucinodes > Leucinodes orbonalis. Next base: position 38,724 of record PQWD01005413.1, read on the forward strand.
TTGCCCGCCGACAGGGGGAGGGGGTTGGGGGTGTGACCCATTTTCTGTGTCGGTGACCGCGTGCGACCTTCGGGCTTGCAGATCGAATAAACGATCTCTATCACCCGCCCAAAATAGAAGACTTGCATTGCGTAACCGTCTTTATTGTTGTCTGTCTGCGCTCCCGAGGCTTTTTATGCTAATGGACCTTTGTTAGACGCTCTTATTAATGAATGGAGACATCAATCCGAATTATGAACGGTATTAGGTAAGCTCGCGCGCTTTCCTCGCCCACAACATTGTATCGCTACCAACGGGGGCAATGGAAACGGGACGTTTTATCTAGCCGTGCCCACCCGGCCGGATTGCATCACGCGGCTAGAAAGATCGGTCCCCACCAATGATGTGGCAAAGGACGCGGAGTGAAATAGAGATCGTCCTCGAAGCGAGAGCGGTGCACGCGTTGCACTAGTCATTGTGCGGTTGCATTTCGCACGCACGGCCGCCTGAGTGACCTAATAGCTGGAGGGAGGGACCGGGAAGCAGTGCGCGGGGAGCGGGGCGCGGTTCGCTCGTGCGGTAGGTCGCGCTCACAGCGCGCCCGCCGCCCGCCGCGCCGCCGGCCGTGGAAAACTTTCTTCGCGACTTTTCCTGCCGTAAACAAAACTGCACACGCGAAAATTGCGCTCACGCGTGACGCTCGTGACGTCACGGGACTACGCGGACGATCGCGTACGAAACTATGTGATGACCGTAGACGGGACCGAATAGTGATTGCGATGTAAACTAGCCGAGTCGCGTGATGGTAAAGACTACGCCTATGGATTTAGTAATAAAAAGTCGGTAAAGTTTCTTATATTAAGTGCTTGTGGTTTATATGTGGTTCGAAGCTTTCGGTTTTATTATAAGTTGGTTAGTTTACAAATTCTCGTTAAAAAAATTATTGAAATTTTTCTTAATAACATTACGGATTTCTGGAATCTGTATTTAAACATATATTAGCAGAAATAGTAACGCAATAAGTCGACAGTCATTTTATTTATAAAAGTGGTAGTATATAGGTGTTGTGACGTAGCGCCCTTTGTGATGGTGTGGCGCAGGCGCAGCGCTTCCGGGCGCCGCATCTGCTCGCGCGGCTTTCACTTTCTCCTCGCACGCCGCGCCGCATCTCGCGTCCGCACACAACGCGACCCGCAACCACCGCTTCCTACATTTTCCTATTCTATTCCGCATAGTTAAATTACATAATTTATTGATAAATTAGCAATTAAAACTTTCGTCCTTACTGCTACTCAAGGTAATTTTGTTTTTAATAGTTTATGCATTAACACCGATTTCGGTGCAACACGCCGGCGCTCACGTCATGACGCAACCGGCTAATCTAGTCGGCGGCGTCGGGAAGTGCAGTGTCGCGTCCCGCGCCCCGCGCCTTTAACTACGATCACGCTGCGCGGTCGTTGACATTTCACCTAGTTTCTATTTGTCATTACTAAGAAGTTTGCGGTGCTTCCTCCAAAATGTTTGGTTCGTTTTTTGAAAGTGCATTGTATGTCCGCAGGCGAGTCAGCCGCACCAGCACGTCGTCGCCGGACCCCGGCCCGCCGTCGCCGCGTATGGCCGAGGCGGGCTGCAGCACGCCACCGCACCCGCCGCCCGTGTTCGACGGCGGCGGTTCGCCTACGCCCTCTCCCGCTTGCCACCCCACCGTCATCCGCTCTGCACCGCCATACTCCGTCATCAAGTTCGAAGGCAACCCGGCCTCCATCAAAGCCGAGAGCGCCCCAGCCCCGAAACACGATCCACCTACACAGCTTTCTTCGGTTAAATTAGAAGGAACACCAGAACCCCCGCAGCCTTACCGCCCACGCGCCATAGCTCCAGCGCCGCCGGGCTCGCATACCAACATCAGTCCGGGTCCGTGGCCCCCTGCCGCCTGTATCAACGGTGTCAAACCGGAGTTAATAGGCGGCCACTTCCCACCGCAACCGCTCGAGCCCAAAGGTGGAGCGAGAGGCCCGACACAATGGAGAGGCGCGCCTGCAGTAATAATGGGGGAGTCGGGTGGTGTTCGGACAATGTTTTGGACCCTTCCTGCGTCGACGGCTGGTGGTGAGCCCGCAGCGAGCGCGTCACATACGCCGACGCCGCCGACGCCCGAGCCGGCGACGTGCAGTGAGGAATCGGCCGCGCGCCTGCTTCTGAACCTCGGTGGGGAACTGAGGCGGCCGCGGGGTCCGCCACTTAACATGGAGCTGTTGTGGGCGGGGGACGTGTCGCAGCTGCCCGCGCACCAACAGCTGCATGCGCTGAACCTGAGCGCGGCGGCCGGCAGCATGCCCGGCGCTTCGGCAGTGGCGGGAGCAAGCGCTCTGTCGCTGCCCCGGCCCGAGCTCCGAACGTACGCGCCCGAGGCGGAGCGCGACGAGGACGAACAACCCATGATATGTATGATATGTGAGGACAAAGCGACAGGACTGCATTACGGCATCATCACGTGTGAAGGTTGCAAAGGTTTTTTCAAAAGGACTGTACAGAACCGACGCGTTTACACGTGTGTTGCTGATGGTGGCTGTGAAATCACGAAAGCGCAAAGGAATAGATGTCAATATTGCCGGTTTAAAAAGTGTATCGAACAGGGAATGGTTTTACAAGGTATGTATAATACATACGATTTCAATGTATTTTTAATTTTCATTGTCTTGTGTTATAATGTAATTCATTTTTAAAACAGCGGTACGCGAGGATCGGATGCCCGGGGGTAGAAATAGCGGCGCAGTGTATAATCTATACAAAGTAAAATATAAGAAGCATAAGAAAGCAAACAAAGCAGCGACGACGGCAAGTCGGGCGTCGCCGCCGAGAAGCCAAAAGACCCCCTTCCGCCGCTACCGTCGCACCTCGTCAACGGGACCATACTCAAGACTGCACTCACCAACCCTAGCGAGGTAAGAATACTTTCCGGCCAAGCCGACACTCCCGTTCACAGTTAATCGATTTTTCCCAACATTGATAAAAGTGTCGCTTGCAGGTGGTACATTTAAGAGCACGCCTCGAAAGTGCAGTGTCGTCGTCCGAGATCGTGCAATCCCGCTCGAACGAGCGTTGCACATGATCCGAGCGTTGATAGACTGCGACGCAATGGAGGATATCGCTACCTGAGACATCTTCCGGATTTGCTTCATGACACATCGGAGATCGGCGACAAGCTCTGCAAAATCGGCGACTCGATTGTGCATAAAATGGTGGCTTGGACAAAAAAGTTGCCCTTCATAATGGAGATCCCAATGGATCCATTCAAAGTTGCTCATGGAGAAATGGCACGAGATCTCAGTGTTGACGACGGCGTACCAGGCGATGCATGGAAAGCATGCGCATGCGCCGCCCTCGTCGGACCATGAACATGATTTTATGCAAGAGGTAAGAGTGATTTTCCTTCTTTACATCAGACTAGTTAGACTGCAATGAACGAATCCTGGTTCTGCATTAATGATCGTAAAATTAATAACTTAATAAGGCTTATAGGATGCATATCTTTGTCTTCCAGAAGGAAAGATACGTTAATGTGCTGTACAAATCTTTCATGTTGTATTCATTTGTCTCATAGAAACCTATTATCATTAATATTGAACGATGTCATATATATGAAACAACACTTTATTGAACAATGTCATTATGTTTTCTGTTTTGTAATAGACTTGCAATATGTTACGACGATGAATATTCTCAGATCTTACCAGAACAATACGTAGGACTTTCGTTACCATTTTTGGTTTGTCATATTTAGAACTAGAAACGTTTGCCAGCTCTACTCTCATGTCGCGCTAACAAGCCGATTTAGGTCACAATCAACAATCTAAATGATATATAGTCAACTTCGATATTTTAAGATCATACAACAAAAGTAATGTAGATTTTTGTCATTAAGGTCATGATTAGCCATTAGGACTTAACAAACTTAATGTTACCAGTACAACTATTACTAACTGTTTACTAGTAGTAGGCTCGGTACTGAGTCGTCTAGGTAGGTACCACCACAGTGCCAAATATCGTCCCGTGAAATAAGAGTTTTTTGCACCTCTATATTTGGGGATAATTGCACTGTAGCTAGTTAACAACCAGATGAGCGCACAGACCGTTCCGTACTTATGACATAAAAAACAAACATCGGTGAACTAAAAATATGCAACTAAAAGTAGGTTAGTTTCCGTGTTCAGATTGGAATAGGGCCTGTAATAGTTGCAACGTCGCTAGTCCTAGATCGCGTTAACTAGCTGGTCCAGGTCACAATCGGTCCAGAGCGGAGACTTCCGCCACACACGCCGCAGTTACGTGAGCTGCATCGCTTGCGCAACCAGTAGAAAGTCGCCGCAGACAACCGCTGCATTCGCCATTCGGACGCGGCACTTGCATAGCTTCCACCATTTGAATCGTAAAATATATAACATGCAGCCGTTTCTATCACCCGTATGCATAGGAATGACTAGGTTATCCTATCGCAGAATAGAAACTATAAACCGATGTAATGCAAATTTGTTAACGCATATCTAATAAGGCAACTTGGCGATACGTTGAAGTTTCGCTTAAATAACGTACGCTCGACAAGGTCATTGTGCTTTTACGTAAGTAACGTTGTAACAGAGGAAAGTTTGCTGATTCTCAGAGAAGGCGATTATAAGGCATAGATTTTTTCTATTTTAAGGGCCAATTAATAAGTTGAAAGAATAGGCCAATATACGAGTACAATAAAACGAGTTCAAGTGTGCACGCATCAACATTCACTATTTCAATAAAGCAATTAAAGCCAATCATTGCTGGCATTATGTAACCGCAAAGGTAAGCGCGTTGCCGTAATAGCGGTAGTTGCAGAAAGTTATTTTCATTGTCTAGAGCATTTCCTTCACTTTACATGTGCGTGAATGTGAAGAAAGATGCAATTCAAGCAGTTGATACTTCTTTTGTTTTAGCTTTTTTAGTATTAAGCTCTTATTCAAACTTTTACACTTTTTATTGGACAACGGGAAAGATGGCAGTGCAAATGTTGATTCCAATTACCCGCGCCTATAGACAAAACACAAACAAAAATATTAGCAATACTGCCCGATTCTTTGTTAATGCATTACTTTGTTAGACTGGAAAATTTAGCGAAAATATTGCAAAAAATTTCTGCTGACATAATGAGGCTGGATACCAAAATATATTAGCTGGGTTTGAAAGAATATTAAGATAGATACATATAAAACTCAATGAAATGTTAATATCACGATATAACAATTGCGGAAGTTGTGTACGAGTAAAGTAAGAGAGGAATCCAGGTTAGAAGCACTCAGCAATAAATAGGAGATAAAAGTAAACTAACACATGGATCTTAGAGATCTTTATTAATGGCTGCTAATGTGTAACAGACTGAAGATTAATCTTGCACGATGACAAGTCTATGTGCTAATAATATCTAGTTCCTAGGTGTCCATAAGTCGTAATATAAATCGAGCAGGCAGTTGGCTCTGCAGCAGCAGTGGTCCGACGCGCGCATGAATTATTATTGACATGCAACTACCAATAAGAGTATAATTTATTGTATGCAGAGGAACGTTCGCACGGTTTTGGTGTTGCTCTGAAAATAATTATGGTGTTGTTTGCACACGCTGATATTGTTATAATTGAATATTTGGACTTGAATGCACATTTACTTTCACGTATGTGTGTATGTCGTCAAAATTTTTACATGTATAAAAAAATTCTTAAATTTGATGCTAGAAATAAGTTTTATAAAATACGAAACTTTTTAAGTCTTGACCTTGACTTGAATAATCTGAACTAATAATCGGTTAATTTATTTATAAATTATTCAAGTATGATACTAGCCTAACTAGCGTTTCCATGATAAAAATGAAACTCAGGCTAATGGACTATTGATTTACTAAACGTCAGCACTTTATTCGTTACAAACATGTTTGTATAGATATCATGTAACCATAAAACTTGTCACAATAGAATATCTATTGTCTGTGACATGATATAACGTCCGCTGCATAGGAAATGTTCAAAGCTTATCGTATGTTACTCAACAATGAAATGTGTATTGTCCAGGTGAACGCAAACTTGCGGACGCTGCAGAACTGCCTCACTTCGCTGATGGGTCGGCCCATAACCCTGGAACAGTTGAGGCTGGACGTGGGCCTGGTTGTGGAGAAAATGACGCAGATACGTGTGTCTTTCGCCGCATCCAGCTCAGGATGGAGGAGTATGTCTGCCTCAAGGTCTACATACTGTTGAATCAAGGTACTCTTAAAATATTGAATCCGATTTCAGAATAAAATTCGAATTGAAAATGGCAGTAAAACATTCTTGGAACTTAGTTTAAGTTAAAACATGAAGTAAATACTAGATAAACAACACATTTGGAAAAATACAGGTACTATAGTAAGATTTGTTTCGCTGACACCTTGTTCCTGTATTATATAAAGTATCATATAAAGTTATTTAGATATCAAAATTTAAAAAGCTGCTGATCCAGTAAATTCAGTTTATAAATATTATTGCTTAGCATATTTATATGTGTTTTCTTCAAATAAAATCTTATCTTTAAAAGCTCTGTAACTTTTAGAGCATATGTTTCCTTAAGGATATGAGTTATTGTTTTCTGATCGTTATACCGTTAGTATTCAAAGCTATTATCGGTGTTAATTTAATTATTTAAGCCATCACTTGCCGGCTTTTATCCTCAACTTGCTCAATTGAGACCGGCATAAGTTTTAAATTATGCATTGACGTCAGCAACAAAACATTAGGAATCATTGGAGTTTTAAAACGGCTCGAATGATAGTGGATAACCTTTCACGCGGGGAATTAGGCCGGTAGTATTTGGGCTATGTAAATAATGGTGATAATTTTTTTATTGATAAGCTAGAATGAATGCAGAAGTGACTTATCAGTACGATTATTATTTCCTTAAGATGGTATTGTTTTCAGATGTTACAAGTATATACATAATCATTTACTTTTTATATACGGCTATAAAAATAAAGTATGGGTACATACTGGAGATAAATTAGACAGTATACGGACAGACAATCTCTGACAAACGACAAACTCTCAGTTATCACCAATCAAACCTGCGAGAAGGTTGCCTACCAGGTTTATCATTTTCTGAATTATTCCAGGTTTGAAAGTCGAAAAGTATTTCTGGAAACTTCCATTTACAAGGTATTACTTTGAGAACTGAATGTAAAGCGAGCTTTAATTTGCAGTAGTTACACGAGATTGCATCATTCCTAGATGCAAGAGAGTTCAATTAATTTAATTGTGATGTGGTTTGTATTAGAATAGCACAGAGGCAGTTTGAATCCGATTTCATAGGGATGTCATTTTTCATGATCAAAGTCCAGTGTAGGACACCGGCCTTTCCTCTCTATATGATTATGGGGAGTTCGAGCCATAACCCAACACTAAAGCCTAGTGTGGCTTTGTGGGTGATGCTAAGATAGTAGCTAAATTCAACTACTTCACGTACTTTTCGAAACATGAAGCTATATTGCTTAAAAGTTCCCGATCGTCAACCAAATGTCTGTCTGATACGTTATAGAACCCTCAATTATACCTTATTTTTCCTATAATTACAATAATGAACACGATAATCGATCTTATTGACCAATAACTTTAAGACAATACACTAGAAAAGAGAAGGCAGCCCTGGTGCCCCGCAGGGATGTCTCGGTTCATTACTGTAGCGCGTCGATTTACCACGGGGTATAATCCGGTTATAGGCTGGAGGGGTGCACCGCTCGAGCATTCATGTAGGTCAGTTCCATTACGCAAACTAGGCACAGGCGACTGACGTCCACTCATTAATAATACGCCTGGATGCTAGACCCGTGGACTGTTAAAGGTTTACGAGAAATACAGTTCACGACTAATGCTTTAGTTCTTAATTACTGAAGGAATATTTTCACATTGAATTTCGGATCTTGCCCAAATTATTTGTTTAAGTTTTATAGAAATAAAAACATGGTTTAATGTGTCATTTATTTATTTATTTACATGAAACATTCTTTAGTTTTCATACTCGTATTTCATAACTGATGAGCATGAAAGTAATACATTTAAATATAATTTCTTGATGTTTTGTACTTATATTCAAATCCATCCGTGAATCAATAGATTAACGTGATCTTCTTCAAATTAAGTAAAATTATTTTCCACATCGAACACAAAAAGTATATGTCATTATCCAACAAACTGCATGCAAAGGAAAGCTTTTAAGTTGTAAATAACACACAGTACAAGTCCCACGGTCGCGACGGTTCGGACACGCAAGTGTAAAGTGTTCCTTAATAATATTATGATTTATGACACAAGTAACCCAGATATGTGGCAGGCCTTGCGAAATCGATTAGGAGCAGTATCTGGACTCGGTGATAACAATTTCACTCGGACGTTGGAAGACAACATGATTTGTGATATATTACTTTATGATTTGAATCTAGGGGCCAAGCGAAGCGCTAGGGCTCTAACCTACCTTTTCTCGAAGGGTTTCGTCGTTAATTTGAACTCTCATAGAATACCAGATAGTTCATATTCTCAGGATATGATGTCAATAATAGACTTATTAAACATACGAAGTGTCAAGTTATTAGCTGGAATACTTTAGATTCTATTGACATCTAAAATACACCGATTTCGTCACTGACACACTGATAATCATCAAATGTTTGGTTACTTCCTGAAGTGCTAGAAAGCTGATATAAATATCATAAATCTAACTTCGTCCCCATCCTCTAAATTAGGGGGTTTGTATGAAACTCCACAAACACATTATGCATACTGTTCGCGGTCCTAGAGTCCGACTGCTATCTAAAATAGTGCAGTCGCGCTCGCGTCCCAGTATTAGGGAAACTACGACATCCTGCGTTATCGCACGGAATGTAGGTCGCCCGCACGCTCGCGCGTCGTGTTTAAAAATTTTCACTGCGCATACGCATTTATTATTACATTGTTTATCAAACTATAAAAGCACATGTACGCGTTTAGGAATTGCACGCTATTTTGTTGGCGATGCGTAAACGGAACGCTGTGAACGTCACGGTTTGCGTAGGGCTGACTTTTTGATGTAATAGGAATCGCTTTTTTTAGAGCGATTTACAACATGGTATAGAAATCAGTTAGGAACAAAGCAGACCAATCCCTTATGGTGTGTGTAATCCAGAAAGACGTCCTCTTACACAGTCTTTCTCAAGTGAAATTTTAGCGAACGCTTTAGTCACTTGAATAGATACGAACTGCTATTTTCATAGAAAATATGTATACTTCACTAAAAAAACACAAAGAAAGATTTAGAAACCGATCATGAATACTGACTTCACAGTATTAATTTTTTCAAAATAATGAATAACAACTCAGGAAATTTGTATAAAATGCACTCGAGATAACCTACTTAATTGTATCAATTACCTCGAATGTCGGGCGTTGACTTCACTTTTTAGAGAACACACTTGTAAATAGCTGATACAGTGTTTGGATTGTTTAATTATCTGCTTTAATTATGTTTTCTCAGTCCATAATAAAAATATTGGTACGAATAAAATTATTATAACAACTTATAAACATTTAATATACCTACGGAATAATTAAAATGGACTGGATTAGAGAAGCATATCTCTGACAATATACCTACTTACTTAAATTAAAAAGTATTCAGGTAAAAATATATGACGTTTAACCCTTTCCATTGGAATCGATATGTCAGTTATAAATATGGTTACGGTCTAGTATAGGGACATTACAGTTTCTAGCATACAAGAAGTCGCGTTAAAACCACAGACTTTAAATGCTTGTTTTTGAAATATGTAGCAGATTATATCTTAAACATTTTTACTTACATTATTGGTATTTTAATAACGAATAACAATGGATTATATTGGATGGAAGGTGCCAGCTGCACTTATGTACCCACAATTAATGTAT
>PQWD01005414.1:0-11679 GCA_019425675.1 Leucinodes orbonalis
ATAGGGGGTGAAAGTTTGTATGAAACTTTGTCAGGTTGAACGGATCCGGCTGAGACATTACATATATAAAGCCACTATGACATTAATATTCCCTGAGGAAAGATTTTGATAAATTCCACCGCGAAAAGGATAAAATAGAGGATGGAAATGAGAACCTTTTTACGCGAGCGAAGCCGCGAGCAAAAGCTACTAATGTAATATGTTAAACGTAGAGAGGCATTCTACCCCTTTGTTTCGATATACCACCCATTCATACCAAATAGTTCGATTCCTCATTCATCGTCCGAACTGCAAGACAGTGGAATGACCTTCCTGCGTCTGTGTTTCCGATACATACAATTTAGGGGTTCTAAGCCAAGAGTGAATTGGCATTATTTGAGTTTGCGTGATACAAGAGTAAATAGTGAATAGGCTGTTTCTAGGCAGGCATGATCCATCCTCGGCATCATCACTTACCATTAGGTGAGATGGCCGTCAAATGTCTGCCTATAGAGGATAAAAAAAAATACATCTTAGGCTGCATCGTCACTTACCATCAAATGATATGTTAGTCAAAAGCACTCAAATTTTTAATAAAAAAAAAAATGTGTGTTTGTACACAGATCCCGCAGTCGTTGGTGGTGGCGCGCGGCAAGCGACACAGCCCCAAACACCCCGCGCCGCCAGACCGGCTCGCCGCCAAACCCGACACAGGTATCTATTGTTAGTGTGTGAAAATGAAAAGTGTTCATTCAGTTTAGGTCCTTACAGAACACTTATGAATGTCAAAATGAAGCTACCACTGGCTCGGACGGCAGTTTTCCACTGAGAAGAAACCAGCGAGAAACTCAGTAGTTACTCTTTTGTGTATAAAAACAGTTTCCACTGGATAACATTATAACTTTACTAAATAATCAATAAAAGTATTCCTAAAGGTGGCGCCACTGCACCACTTCCGGATGAATAAATGTTATATTGAGACTATTACATTTCGATAAAATACGTTTTAAATTTAACACACTTTAGAAGAAAAACGGGAAAGTAGTGAACATATTTGTACAAAATATTATCTTATCTTACTATCATTCTTGCTTTGATTTTGCACATTTAACTCATTTTTCACAATTTTTAAAAGTATTTAATATATATATATATATTATTATTATGTTATAGCGATAAGACCGCCTTAATTGTACTTTGAATTTGGTTCTTTATTTATCATGTTCTTTTTTTATTTCTGTGCAATAAAGATTACTATTATTATTATTATTAAATAAGGCATTTGAAATTAACGGTTAGGAAGATAATATATTTAAAGTTAACCCTTCGAACGCCAGGAATTCAGACACAATCTATTAGATGTCATTGGCGTTCAAAGCGTAAAAAAGAAAAGATTTGTCATACACACATGACAATCGAACAATCTTCACCCAATCATTCAAAACAATACTATTTTGCTGAACATATATACAGTTTTAATACGTTAAAATATACGAACTTTTATATGACCTTATTTTATGTATATATAAATTCTTATTTACATATTTTGTAGATCCCGTACTAATCGTGTGTTAAAACCACCGAAATACAAATTGCGTATATAATTATAGAACATGAACAACATGGAATATCTTACACTTTGACGACCCATTTGGTGTTGCGGTTGAGAGGTCGGCCGCAACACCAAGGGTTCCGGGTTCGATCCCCGGGCAATACAAACATTTGTGTGCATGAACATGTCTGTTTGTAATGGTCTGGTGTTTTCTATGTAAATATGTATGTATTTACAAAAAAAACATGTATATATGTATGTTTATCCGTTATTTAGTACCCATAATACAGGCTTAACGCTTAACTTGGGGCTAGATGGCGCTGTGTGAATGTCAGTGGATATTTATTTATTATTGATTTATCTTACAATTCTTTGAAGATATAGTACTTTAGTCGGCAGTAATAAAACGACAAGGTGTAGCTACCGAAGTATAACCACCTGTGGAGCTTTGCCTCCCACTCGTCACGGAACACAATAAGTCTTGGCAGTAACACGTTTAGTTTGTGCCTACTTATAGCTGGATTTTGAGAGGTAATTTTGTTATATATTAAATATGGTCACAAAGTAAATCCGTCTCGTTTATAACACTAGGAAATACATCATTTGCATATTTCTACTCTATAAAGTTTTAGTTTTGTTTGAGCTTTATTAAATTTTAACAAAAATATATATTAGTTTTTTTCGTTATAATTATGTTTACTCTTTATGAATATCAGGACGTGTAATTCGGTATTTTCCACCATTCGCAATAAAATACCAAACCTTATATTTATAAAAGCGCACCTTATTTTACATGTCGTTTCATTGATCAGTTTTGTTTATTTGCAATATTGTATTTTTAAATAGGCTGAAACCCATTAATATTAGGCCAATTGATGATAGTGAGCAATGACGTCACATATCACTAATCTCATACAAAATATATGGAAACGTTCCTTTTTGACAGTTCATAAAAGTGCGTCAACGATTAGTGGTGTCAAATACCCGAATTGGGTATGGACCAAACTTCCTAGATAGCTGCGAAAATTTCCATAGGATTCCACCCTGTGCATTATTAATGAATTATACGTAAAATATGTGTACTTACAATAGTTAAGATAGTGACTGTTTAAGGCATTATCGTAAAGCTCCGAAACAAAGTATTATTGTATGTCCCTTCTGTAAAGAGTCTATCGTATCCCCCACTTCCTAGTAACGGTAGACGGTATTCGAACACGTAACCACCCACCTCAACCTACCCCGGGGCGGTGTTATGTATGTGAAACAACTGCGTGCTTACTTATGCCATATTGCTGTAAATGTCCTGTCTGTATATTTATTGCCTAGTTTATGATTAGAAGACGTAGAAAATACGTTTATTTGACCACACAAAAAACACGAATATACAGTTTAACATAGAAGATACAATATAACAATTACAATTTTACACAGTTTACAATGATTGATACAAAGAAGAAATACACTAATAAAAAAACAAATATGTAATTAAAGGAATAAATAATATAAAGATAAATATATGAATGAAAAAATAAATAGTAATAATGTGGTCAAAGGGGCCCCATCTCAGCTTAGGCTGCCGCATGTTACGTGCGTTTATATAATACATTGATTTTAGAGTGGCCGCGGCAGCGCTGATATTATGACAGAGCCCGAGTGACAATAGAATAAAAAATAACTATATTATATATACGCGTATGAATATTATGTAATGATTATTAATTAATAAAAATATACATTTTACATTACAATTAAGGCATAGTCATAAGTTTTTGTATATTATAATAATGCCATAGAACTTACACCTAGTATGTAATGTTAAATTTATTGATTGATTTTAGTATATCCTAGCATATACAAGCATACAACTTATCTTACATGCTCATCGTTCATCCTTCTAAATAGCGAACGAGGTACTGATGTCCATCCAATAGGAATTAACCAATGCGTCCATTGCGGTACGAAATCTGGATGATGAGTGTTATTAGGGGAAGGCGTGGCCACACTGTGTCAATTTTAGGAAAAGAATAAAACATTTCATTGGTCTCTTAAAACATTTTTGGTCAAAATTTAAAGTAGCTGCTTGCTTGTTAGATAAACTTAAGTCACATTTTGTTTTAATGACAACAATCTATATATCAATAAGTAATATATGTTTTAAACCATAACACCACACCGCTTAAATACATCCAAGTATCCTGTTGAAGTGTCAAGACGTGTCGCCAAACGGCAGAAAATCAATTTGTAGTACGCCGAAAACCGAAACACATTTATCATAATACGAATAACAGGCGCGGACTGAATTTTAAATAAAAGCAAATCCTGTCTATAACATCGCTCGATGATATACAATATGACGCAATTTTCTACGGAAGCCGTGAACGTTAGGCGCCGGCAATTATGCACTCTGCGCGGAAGTGATAGAGCTCGAATTCATTATTTGGTTTGGAGATATGACGTTTCGATATTGGAGGGAGGTAATATTATGGGAGTAAGCCTAGTATCACAATATTGGTATCTCGAATAGATTGTGTATCGATAAGGGGTCGGTTTGGGTGTGAAGACTAGGCGATTTTTGGAGGTATTTTATTTATATAAATACCACGTTGGGCGCCAGTCGTTAATGTAGAGGAATACGACTTTAAAATATCAGCTTAAACAAACATTTTTTTATGATTATGCATATTACTATAGTATTCTATAGGATTGTTACAAACCCACCATATTTATCGATAAGCAACACGTTGGGCGCCAAATACTTTTTCGAACACTCTCCTTCAGTTCATTTTGAGGATGCCTTTTAATTTTATTTTTATTTGTGGCGTTTATAATACTTTATAATCTTTTAACCAATTAACAGAAGAATCAATAATCTATATTAAGTAAAAAAAACTAAACATACCCGCTACCTTACCTACCCTGTCGACGCGCCCTCAGCCCCTCGAACATGACGACACGCGGCCGCCATATCCGAATTGATTCGCGGCAGTTTATTGTGTTTGCCGCCGCGGCTTTAACGGCCCATCCGTTGTACTGGCGCTCCACAAATTCAGCCTTTCACTGGCTTTTACATGACTAATATTATGAAATCACTCTCACCTTTGAACCCTTTGACCGCCTTAAGGCGTCAAACACGATAGATTATCTATTGTGTCTTTACTTCCGGCATTCAATGGGTTAAACCGCGTCAGATGTATGTATTAAACAGCCACAATTGATTTTCTATTGTCTGAGGTAACCAGATCTGGTTTGAATGTCTGGTATCCCTTTGAAGGCTTATGCAGTTACGACTGTTCGGGGTCAAAAGATAGGGCGAACAAAGAAATTGATTAATACTGTGATATGTCATGATATGATGAGATGTCGATACGAATTAGCGACTATCCTCACTATGATCCCATTTTCGGGTCTTTGATATCATAAATTATTTATAATAAGCGACAGTTGGGGGAGACCTATGTCCAGCAGTGGACTGCGATAGGTTGAAGAGAGACAGAAAGAGAGAGAGAAAGGCGACAGGAGTCAATTAGTATTAGGCTCTAACAAGATTGTATCGTACAAAAATAAAAGCTCTCGACAGTTTTCTCATTCAATATAAATAAATAATAAATATCTACTGACAATCACACAGCGCCATTTAGCCCCAAGTTAAGCGTTAAGCCTGTATTATGGGTACTAAACAACGGATAAACATACATGTATACATTTTTTTTTTGTAAATACATACATATTATACATAGAAAACACCCAGACCATTACAAACAGACATGTTCATGCACACAAATGTTTGTACTGCCCGGGGATCGAACCCGGAACCCTTAGTGTTGCGGCCGACCTCTCAACCGCAACACCAAATGGGTCGTCAAAATATAAAATATAATCAAACAATTTTGTTTACGAACCAACACACAAAGCAGTTTCGTACAAAGTAGTAGCAAAAACAACTTTTCTCTTACGGCGCACCCCGTGACTAATTTAATCTCGCCGGGCCGCTACTCAAAGGCAGTTATTACCTCAGCCGCCGCCCAAACTGAGCACGGAGATAAAGGAAAGAATACCCTTTGTGCGGGGATTCTCAGTTGCACCCTTCACTAATTGTCATCGGGAAGACAAGAGAGCATCGCACGCCCCGAACCCTTTATTTGACACCGAATTACAATATGAACTGGTGCTGTGTAAGAGGTTGAATGGAAGGAGCCGGGAGAGATTATTGGAAACCCATTTGTGGCGCTCGACGCTCTAGGGAAAGGCGAGGCCTGAGTGGAGTCGGAGCGTTAGCGATTTGTTCAACTACATTTATTTATTTAATCATTTATGCACGCAGTAATACAATACAAAATAAAATATGAAAAAAATATATACAAAGGCACTGCTTATTTCACACTGAAATCTCATCTAGCAGGCTACATACATATATTATTTATATTGATTATTCTTTTGAAAAATGTGCAATTTAATTACTGTAACGCTTAAAATTATAAAACTACAAATTAGTACAGTATTAAGCAGTTGTATAGTAGACAATTCACAATAATTAATACAATCAATAGAATTCAAAATAATAAATTTAAGTCTGATAAAAACCAATAAAATACAATAAAATTACAGATAAATTAGTACAATATTTTGTTTTGAGATATATGAAAACCAGAAAATATTTCCGATTAGCACCTATGAATCCTCACTGGGCCCACATAGTGGCTTATCATGTGGGCTCATCACCAGCTGATTAAACGTCCTCACCGAGGGGCACGAGCCTACCTGTAAAGGGTGTATAGGCCTTAGTCGCCCACGCGGGCCCAGTGCGCATTGGCCGACTTCACACACATCCTTTAAATCTCTACGTAGGCGTGCGCAGGTACCGTCATGTTTTTCTTCACCGTAAGAGCGTTTGATAAAGTACATTCGAAAATTCGAAAAGACATTGACACGTGGCGGGTTTTGCACTTGCATCCTCCAGATTGAAAGGCACCAGTCCACACCAATGAGTCACCGAGGATAATGAAATGCCAAATTGCTTTTTTTAAAATATATCACTGTCGCTGTGATCCGTGTTCCGCTTGCTCGTAGACAATACACATTGTGGATTGGACGTTGACTAGTTTTTATGTCGAGAGCCAATCCGATCCCGTTAATTGGCAGCGCTGGTGTTTCTCACCGGGAACGATTGGAATGAAAACAAAGCTTTGATAAGTGGCTTTGCTGTTTGTGATTTTATCGATTCATACCATCTTTTTTATGGTACAAAGTGTACAGGGCGTTCAGGACGCTCACTTGATGGTAAGTGATACGCCTGACTATGACAAAGCGGCATTGAAAGAGACCAACAACTGATAGACAGTTTATTATATTTATATTCTTTAATGCCGCACTGCGCCCGTCACTCCGAGACAACAGATGTCACAGATACGTATATTATATAATAAGTGTAACTGAAAATTTTTTTGTTTTATTTTTAAACGAATTCAATTTTTAAATGAGGAGTAGAATTTATTAAATTTTTGCAGTTATAATAATTTTGTGCTTTCTCTTCTAACCACCAAATAAATCATCATCATCATCAGCTCATTAAACGTCCCCACCGAGGGGCACGAGCCTACCCGTGTAGGGTGATTAGGCCTTAGTCGTCCACGCGGGCCCAGTGCGGATTGGACGACTTCACGCACAACATTTGAATATCTTCCCAGGCGTGCATGAAGGTTTCCACACGATGTTTTCCTTCACCGTAAGAGCGTCGGATAACGTACATATATTTTCGAAAATTTGAAAACACATTGATACGTGTTGTGATTAGAACCACAGCCCTTCCAGTAGGAAGGCGACAGTTCACACCATTGAGCCACCGACGCACCAAATAAATACCAACAACAAATACAACTACCGTGAAATGAGTGAAGGCTTGCCAGAGATCATTATACGCTTACCACGAGGTTTATGGAAGTAATCTTCTCGGAATTAACGAGATTGATGCTTTTCATTTAAAAATACTTAGAAAACGTGTAAAAGTTTTGGACCGCGTAGTTAATGGCGCCCAACGCGGGGCAAGTCTTTATTTACTCCGGCTTAGTTCTCAGGCGGCGCGCTCTGAATTAAGCTGGCTCTTATTGGCTGAGGTTACTTTATATGAACTCTTTCTTATTTCATTCTACTTCATAAAGTCTCTATTTAGTCTAAGCCTATACTGGCACTCACACATATGTATTAAGTTAGTATTTAAGTAGCTGTAAGTTATTTGATTAGAGATTAATTAAACATGAAGTGCGCACTCAATACGTGTCTCATTTAGTTACCCATTGCAGCGGTAATAGAGCTAAAATATTTATATTTTATTTATCTCTGTCTTTACACTTATTAAAAACAATACCATGCTTATACTACTCATAAAAATATACATAGAAATTACCAAACTTAAGTTCCAGTAAACAAATTACCGGGTATAAGACCTAACATCTGTTGTCTCTAGTGTCGGGTGCAGTGTGGCATTGACGGAGAATAACAACTGTCTATCAGTGTTGGTTTCCTTTAATGGCACTCTGTCATGGTCAGGCGTATCACTTACCACCAGGTGAGTATCCTGACCGTACTGTACACTAATAACATGAAAAAAATATTTTATAAATATTTTGTACTTTAAATCAGTATAAAAACAAAGCGAGTCAGTTATCGTGGCTGTATCGCGCTTGTGTACCGCGATCCGTAAAGCTGACACAATAAAATGGCTGATACATCTCGAGCGGGAGACGGCGTCGGCATACAGAGACTGCTGTGCTGCGTTTACACGCAGTGCGATCATATTTTAAATTGTTTTGTTTTGAAGCAAGTCTCTTTTACTTTTTCTTGGGTCTCTACTAATTGACCTCTATATAGTGCCGGTCTTGATATTGTAATTTTAGGATTTTCAAGCAGCTAAAAAGAACTATCTAAAATTATGTGGAGCTTCTTTTTCGGTTGCCCTCTTATTCTTATTCTTTGTATGCCATAATACATTTTATATTTACATAGGCATAATACAAGGCTTAGCTTAGTGCGGTTCGTTGCCTACGTGATATTTTAACAATATGCACCTTTAATATTGTTATGCACAAATATTGACGTAATAATAGGCAAATGACTAGGCCCTGGAATCGTAAGAACTATTTCATATGATTACAAATCTGGGTTAAACATTACGATGTGCTAACTCTCAGCTCGAAAATTCATGTTTTATGAATTTTTTAGCCACTGAAATAAGTTGGGTAAGACCACTTTTAAAGAACATTAATTGTCAAGAATTTTGAAAACATTTTAATGAACGCAACATTTAAAATAGTTGTAGTTCAAATTTATAAACTATGCATACTAACTTCTATGGCGTGACGTCGTAATTAAGTAGCCATTTGTATGAAGCGTTTTTGGGAAAGTCCACCTCTGTGAGTTTCAATGTTAACGGAGACATTATTTTACCAATGTTTCTATTATTAGGTGTCCATCGATACTATAGCAGAAAAATATTGTCATCATACCTATTATGTCGAAGTATCAAGTAGATTGTGTGAACGCGGCTTGTAGGTTTGCACCCTCTCGTTAAAGGGAAGCTCGTCAAGTGCCCCAATAGAGCGCGCTATACTTCAACAGATGTTGCCATATAGCAAACACGGGAAGAATACGATTATGTCATACATGGCTTTGACGCTCGGCGAAAATGTAAATGTTTTATACTAACTGGTTCAAGGCTCGGAAATCGGTTAAATATTCAAACCGTTGTCTTGTACTTGTCGTCTCCTGGAACCGTTATTTAAAAGCGATTTTTAAGGGTATATTTCATAAAGTTCTTAGATTGGTTATTTAATAGAGAACTCTTAAAATCCGGTTTATTTAGTTTTTAAGTAAGTTCTTTATACATTCGTAGTCTTTTCATAGTCTATTAAAACAAGTTTGATAGTTGACATTTTACAAACAACATTTCCTCCCTATCAGTACTACCACCGACGTATCCAGTCCATACCTTAAGTTATATTTGGCACAGCGCCAGAGCTCTTTCGTTGTCGTGCTCTTTTCTAGAAAATTGGCTGCGGCCAACTTATGAAAACGCTTTTCGTATGAGGTTTTCACGAATGAAATGTTGATTAACATTTAATTTATTAACATGAGCAAATCTTAGGAACAAACACGGCTATTAATTTAGTTGAAAAATAATTATAATTGAGTTTCTTATGTAATCCGTTCACTTACTGCCCGGGGATCGAACCCGGAACCTTTGGTGTAGATATCGACGTCACGACCACACGGATCGTGAAAGTAACAAGTATAAAGGAAAAAGTATTTAATGTTTTAAAATCTAAAGGTACGACAAAACTGTGGAATGAACATTCACTGGATACATATCCGAAGCGATACGAAAGGTCTTGCAAATGTTCATGGGCGGCGGTGTCAATTACCATCAGGTGAACCGTATGCTCCTGTTTGCCGCCTGTTCTATAAAAAATGAACGTAAATTTGTCCGGATAAAAATAAACTATCCGGTTTTATCCGGACGCCTGGCACCCCTATCCGCGCTAATGTGCGGAACGAACTTGCTCGGATGTAATTAAGGAACTCCCGAGGTTTGTTGACACGTGCCATCCTGTGCGTCTCGGCCAAACGAACACTTTGTATTCACCAAATGGCCGTTATACAAATTGGTGGGTAGCTGCAGTAAATGAATTAGCCGCATCTAGCTACCCGCACTTTGAAATAAAAATTATAACTTTCATTATACATAACTTGAATGGACCGTGATAGTGCAATGCAAGGTTTTATGCAAGCTTCATTTGACATTCATAAGTTCTGTAAGCACTAAACTGAAATAAACATTCATTTTCATTTATATAATTTGCAGCTTAGCAGGCGAGTTGGAGATAGCAGTGTCTTTAAAAAGCTGGTGCATATTTAATCTAAGCCTCGTATCTGAAAAATAATCTTGTATCTTTTGTGTAATAATCTTGTACTTTGTAACTTGTCAAAATAATGTTGTCATAATAATAACCAAAATTTTGCTCCGCGTAGTTAATTTACGAAACCCATTTGTGAAATAAAAACTGTCAAAGAACAATGTAAAACAAAAAAGTAGACATCGCAAGGCAAACAATCAACATCATTTGTCAACCACTTTGTCCCGTATCTGTATCAAATGTCGAAGGTAGTAGGCAAGACGGATGGGCTCGGGGTCGGGGCCGAACACCGCAAAACACACAGCCCGACAAATGTGCATTAGCGTCGCAAATACCCAAGTGGGCGGCGCGCATGCGCTCCAAGTCTAAGGCAGCTGTCGAAAAGACAATAGACAAAATTCGCAAATTCTCGATTCGATAATGATTTAGGACAGTCTGTGTCTTATTAGTATACTTAGGGCAGTTCACTAAGTGGGCGTTACCCTTATTAAAGCACGCTATTACTGTTGTACATTTATGTCGAAAATAAAACAGTTATTCATAGGCGTAAGCTGTCAAAAAATGCGTAGACAGAGTTATGTACAGATCCGACACCCGACAAGTGAGAACCAGCTTATTTGCTTCGCTTGGTGCTATAGGATACTAAACATCTTCAGCGATTAAATCACCACCAAAGTTAAACAATAAAGTAAACAAGATTTATAGCATAAAATTATTCATTTAAATTTGACCTTAACGCGTAGCGTCATAGTATATGATATGTAGCGAGCGACGTGATTATGAAAATTCTGCCCAACTGACGCGATGATGAAAATTCTGCCCAACTGACGCGATGATCAGAATTTTCAGTGGACATTTTTGTAAGATCATACATAAATACGCCGCAAAACAAACAACCCGACCAACGTGCATTAGTGCCTTCAAATACCGAGTGGGGGCGCGCGCGCGCGCGTGTTACGCTTAGGCCTCGCTACGTGCTACAGTGGAAGCGATGCTAAACATCTTCAGCGATTAAATCACTGTTGAAAAAAATTGTAGAAGATATAACTCAATGATATGTACTATAGTCGATATGACTTATAGCATTGTTAGCTTCTTCTTTTTATCAATTCGATGTGTCTTTAGGTGATAATGTGACTAATATGGGTCACTTCCATAGCCCTCCCATTTGCCATTTCGAGGTCCCGGTAACTGCACGGAGAAGGAATAATATTGACGTAATTATTGGTGTTAGACATATAC
>PQWD01005415.1:0-96979 GCA_019425675.1 Leucinodes orbonalis
TGTTATACTTGAATATAGTGTCTTTTGAAACTGGAAATCTACCTAAAATTAAATATAAAAACTTTCGTCTCGGACGGTACAGGGCAGTGTTGACTGATATTAAGGACAACCTATTATTAATTTCTTCAACCCTACATCTGTTGATAGGCATATCACTTACCACCAGGTGACCGAATCACCAACTCGTTCACTTAAAGACAAAACAAATACGATGCAGGTAGTATGGGCAACTTTATCTTTGCCCCTGGGTAACTTAAAGTATCTGAACGAGCAAAGGATTTCCTTTATAAAATTTACGGTTCAGGCGCGTAAAAAACAACTTCACAACTCATCTTTGTAAAAGAAATAATAGGCAGAATAGTTTCATTGTAAGAGCCACTAATAAATAATGTAACTTATTCTCATGTAGATATCTTCAAGAGAGATAGCTCGTTTCCGCCGTTCCATCAGGCTTGTAAAATAATTATTATATTTATTTTGTTGTTCTCAAATATTTTTTTGTTGTTATTATAACAAATAACTTTTTGTTG
Organism: Leucinodes orbonalis; assembly: GCA_019425675.1. Taxonomy (NCBI): domain Eukaryota; kingdom Metazoa; phylum Arthropoda; class Insecta; order Lepidoptera; family Crambidae; genus Leucinodes; species Leucinodes orbonalis. The sequence continues at coordinate 531 of PQWD01005415.1, forward strand.
GCACCTGTCTCTAGTATATCTAAGCGTATTACATGTACAATTCGTTTTGAAACTTTAAGAAGGCTAATGTGTTACCATATAAAATATTTGTACCTATGAATTGTAAGAAAGTTGTTGTTTCCTTAATAAATAAATAATAAATTTTCTTAACCCAATATCCCAAATCGTATTGTTTTCTTTAAGTGCGCCATCGATGCAGTCTGAATCCGTTTAAATTTTATCAAAAGAACTTCTGCAACTTCCCCGAGTTTAAATGCGCTGCATTAATTTTAAATTGGATTTATCGGTCGGACCAACTTTTTGGATTTATTTACGTGATAATGTGGAAATTTATTGGTCACATTGTACATCTGATAGCGTTCTTTTTAAGAGCTTTATTTGCTTAACGATTGAGTCTTTTGACTGGATTTTACGACCGGTTTTCTAGTGATCAGTCGCCATGGCTAAGAGGTGTTGTGAATTCAGAATTGGTTATTGGGAATTGCTATTTGTTACAAAAGTATGTGGTCCTATCATACTCATAGGAATCAAGCCAACCTTTACAAAGGTGGCATCGTGTCTACCAATTGGTTAAAGGTTAGAAACTTTGGTCCTTTAAGTAGAACAAATTAAAGCAGCCACATGATAGTGAGTATTTACTAGGTGATATCTATAGCCTTCTTTGACAAATAAGCTTTGCACTAAAAGACTTTTTCAAAGCAGACCAGTAAGTAGTTCATGAGATTAGCGCGTTCAAATAAACAAACAAACTCTTCGGTTTATAATATTAGTATACTCGTATATAGGTATACCCAAGCTCGAAGCGGTGGTCACAAAAATATGTTCTATCCACAACAAAGTATCCAAGCGTATCATTAATTCTATTTGCGCTGCACCGCCTCACTTATTATTTACATGCTGCACTTGCCAACTGCAGAATAGAAAACGTCCGTTTACTTATTTAGAATTCCACTGGGCCGCTGGAACCGCTGAGTTTTTTTCACATATTTAGTATAGTTGAGAAACACAAATGAAACGAGCACTGCCTTTGAATATTTCTGCAGTCCTCTCAAACGAAATGAAAATACTCTGTGAACAATTTAGTCATGTGAATAATAAGAATATTGTGCTGTGGACACAATATTAAATGTATTTTTTTGATTATAATTCGAAAATATTTGCGGTGTTATAATGTAGGGTGAAGTGCGTGCGCAAACCCGCGCGTGTATTTATGCGTGTAGGCGAACGTTTGTTTTGTATGTGGATGTGTGTGAGTGATTGTGTGCGTGCGTGTGTGTGTGCTTATATGTGCGTGCGTGCGTGTGTGTGTGATTTAATCTGGCGTGTTCTCAGCTACTACAAAATGGCGAATACTGTATATAAGAATTCCATAAATAAAAGTATGTTTAATGATATATTCGATTCAAGAGCTTAGCTCGTAAAAAAATAAACACAATTTTTCACATTAACACGTTCGCTGCGTTACATTTTTCGGTATACTTTCAGCTGGTGCGTCAAGAGGTCATCTTGGCACATAGAAGACTATCCTGCAGTGCGTCGCGTGGTCAGATTAACCCTCAATCGTTTCTGTTTTGATACGGGTTTATCACCTCATATAGTTATTTTAAAATATTTTTATATGCAGGCCAAAGACCAATGTATAAGCGATATATAACTGGCAGCGTTTTTAATTCGCTCTTTGCATCTGCCATACAGAAGTGAAACAATTTATGAATTCATTTTGACCACACACCGCACTAAATATAACAAAAAACTAGTGATGGGAAACACCGCACCGCAAATTTTAAGATGGAAATTTGCTCTTTTATATATTTTCTATTTATATACCAAGTGCTTTTGTGGAATATGTGAAAATGTTTAATGGAAATAAAACTCTTGATTCTTGTAGGTTGTTCTAAAATTAAAATAATGATGTTTTTTCAATGTAATTTATTTTTTGTAACAACACAACGAAAGTATTAGTAATTATTGAAAATTTCTTGAATCAGCATCTTAACGTAGTATTTCACTATTATGATGATTAACATCAATCGCGGTGACACTTTGTTTCAAAAAATCCGAATACGTTATATAAATTTGGTGCGCTCATAACAACAAGTCGTCACAGGTAATGCGCAGCACACCACAAAAGTCACAAAATGGCGCCCGCGCATCATCTAGTGCGGGTGTGGGAAGCGCTTGGTCATGACCTCACACCGCACCAGATTTTAATATTTTTACCGAAGTGCGGGTGAGGTCAAATTGGTTCACGAGTTTAAAAACATGCTGAGTTGTCCACGTTCAAGTGTATAAACAACGGTATATTTATATTTTCGAGCAACACACAAAGTTATGCGCACCAGGAGTAAACATGCGGTGCGCACGAATGAAAGTTAGGTATGAGCCAATATGACCACACAACGCAGTGAACGTGTTAAGGGAGAAGTAAAAGCGGTGTAACTGTAGAAGACATTTTATAACCTTTAATATTCACTTCTTTACCACAGACACAACACACAATCGAAACATTTTTGTTTATTACCTACATACAAAACTATACAGTACTCTATAAGGAAGCGGGCTGTGATGATATCTATGGTTGGCATATACCTTCGTGGCCAAAGCCTACGTTTATTGTTTGATTTGCAGCTTAATATAGTGTTCGTTGGTTACAATCCCACGGGTGATTGTGGGTTCAAATCCTACAGCTGTTACTTGAAATATAAGTCACTATGTAAAATCTGAAAAGCATTACTAGTTTAACAGGAAAAAAAGCGATTGAGGCCCAGTCTTGCTCAGGAAATCCTGTCGTAACATCAAGAATATTTCTTATCCTTTTCCTTTAGTCTTTGGTGGTTGCACCCAGGTCTCGTATTGGAAGCAGACTACAGTCTTTGATGGTTTGATTACTTCAATCAAGGTCCGATATGTGCCATCCCGATTGGTAGACACATGTGCTCCAGTTTGTTGAAGTCCAGATTGTCGAAACTGTACTTGCCCTAAAAAAAATAGATGAACACCAAATTACCTGACGACTTATGTGGTGTTCCGGTTGAGAAGTTGGCTACGACACGATACGTGGTAAGGGTACTACAAAGTCCCAACATGAACTATCGTCATCAGATCATAGACGTCCCACCGAGGAGCACGAGCCCAAAAGGGTGTAAATTAGTCGACCTCACACACTTCTTTAAATCTCTTCGCAGGCTTGCGAAGGTTGTCTCACGATGTTTTTTCCTTCACCGTAAGAGCGTCGGATAAACGTACATATAATTCCGAAAGTTCGAAAAGACATCGGTATGTACCTGGCAGGATTTGAACCTGCACTCTCCAGATCGAAAGTCAACGACCACACCAAGGAGCCACCGACGATGGCATGAAGTCTAATCGTAAGATGAATCTGAAATGAATCATTATTATTATAATTTTAAGAAATCGCAAAAGGAACCTTAGATTTGGCTCGACTATGCCTGGATTTCATTACTTTTTCAAAATAAACAAGCAGCTCCATTGAGACTTGGCTAGTTTTTTACAGAATGTTTTGGTGAGATATATTTTGCTTGAAATCATAATACATAATTGTTTTTGAAACACACCAACCTTTGGCAAGGAACATTTGTTAACGTCATATTTCATGTTCAATGCAAACATGATGCTTCTGACAACGACTCCTCGGCAGCCATTGCTGTTCATCATGTGCATGATCTGCCATCGGCTGTCTTCAAAACGGTAAATATGTGCTTTAATCTGGAAATAAGCACGTGGTATTGTTATTTTAAAACGCCGCTTTATATTTAACTTTCAGAAGTTTTGGTGTCAAAAGAGGGTCAGTAACCTATTACATATACTCGTATCAACCCTCTGGAATAAAATAATATGTTTTGTTATTCGGAAGGCACATCAAGCCCTTGGTCGGCTCCTTCCACGGGCATGTAATCGTTAAAACCTATTTCTCAGCATTGAGCCCGGGTACAGGGTTATGGCCATGTCTCCCTAAACTCATGCTGTGTGGGCAGGACTCTGCCCTACATCATCATCAGCTAATTATACGTCCCCACTGAGGGGCACGAACCTAATCGTATAGGGTTTAAAGGCCTTAATTGTCCTCGCGGCCCAGTGTGAATTAGCCAACTTAACGCACAACCTTTGAATCTCTTCAAAGCTTTGTGTTTAAACCAGTGTCAGAGCGTGATGTGGAGCTCAACATTCAAGCTATGAGATCAAATGCCGAAGGCATAGATTGTATTAATAGAAAGATGATTTTAATGGGATCTGAAGTTCTTATTCCCATTCTTTGCCACATTTTTAACTTCTTCCTTGACATTGGTAGTTTTCCTGGTTGCTGGCACCAAGCTATTGTTATTCTTATCCCCAAGTGCACTAACCCTTCGTTATCTTCTCATTTTAGGCCTATTTCAATTTTTCCATTTCATTCTAAGATTTTAGAGCGTCTTGTTCAACAAGCCAGTGTATTTGTAAACTTTTAATATTAGTGATATTCAGTCTGGATTCCGCCCGGGCATAGCTACCACATCTGATGACATCCGGCATGCCATGTCTCAACAAGAACTGACAGCTTTGGTACTCCTTGATTTCTCAAACACCTTCAACACTGTGGACTAAATGTGCTTTTAGCAATGTTAAAGTCAGTGTTCATTTCTGATTCAACGGTTGAGTGGTTTAGGAGTTATCTAGTTTGAAGACGGCAATGTGTGCGGGGTGGTGATAAAATGTCAGATTTTTGCAATTTATCTGCTGGTGTGCCTCAGGGTGGGGTTCTCTCTCCTTTCCTTTTTCTATTTTCATAAATCCTCTCCTTACGTGTAAGTTACATTTGTATGCTGATGACCTACAAACATATTCTCATGCCTCCCTGAGTAACATTGAGTCCCTAATTGCTATAATGAATACTAGCCTTGCTATCGTCTGTGATTGGAGTCTTTCTCATGGTTTATCAGTCAACCCCAATAAATCGCAAGCGATTATCGTAGGCGGCTTTAAACAGATATCTAAAATAGTTTATGCAGATATTCCTCCACTTTTTATTCAACGGTGTGGCTATCTCTTATAATCTTGGCAAGTGTGTGTTGTGACTTTTGGTCAGATAAGGCAACCTATAATATTTAATTACACTTTAGATGACCTCATCGTTCAGAGACAATCTAGTGTAAAGGATTTGGGAGTAACATTCGATAGTGAACTAACATTTAACTGTCATATTGTAGCATTAGCTACCGAGTCCTTCAAACGATTAGGCTTTATACTTCGAAATTCTCGTGACTTCAGAATGTATATGTAATAAGCTCCTTTTTGGCGCATTAGTACGAAGTAAAGTGAAGGCAGCTGCTTGTGTGTGGAGTCCCCACGAGGTTCTTACACGTTAGTTATTGGGAAAATACAGAAAGCATTCCTTAGATATTTATACAAGATGATAGGATGTTTGGGTACAACTCGCTTGAAGTGAGGCGAAAGTTGAATATGATAGTTTTGGCTCTAAAAATTCTGAGAGGGATGGTTGATTCTATTGACTTACATGAGGAACTGTGTAAATTATTTACCCCAAACAATTACTACAGAAGTAGACGCCATAAGTTACTGGCAGAGCCTTCTTGTCGGACAGTATCTCATGCAGAATCACCGGTACCTAGGGTCCTCAGTTTGTTGAACTCCTACTGGATGGGTTCTCAGAGTGTGATTTGTTTGCTGATGAATGGGAGGATATATTGTCGACAATGCTTGCTTGGAGTTTTGTGAGAGATTTGATAAGTGAGAGTAAAATGTTATCTTTTAAATAAGTGTTATCAAACGTTATAATTAAAGTAAAATAATTTGCAATACCTATGCATTAGATATCTTTGGCTTACGCAAGTTTGACCATGTGTCTGAATTTAGGCGTAAGCTTGTCTGGCTACCTATACGACAACGCCGTGAAAACATGTGTTGACTCTTGTTTATAAGTTTCTGTATGACCCTCGATCCCCTTCCTATCTGAAAGATTGTTTCCAATTTCTTGATATTAGGTCTAAGTCTGATAATGTGCTGAGAACTCCGTTCACTAATTCTGGGTATTTCAAAGACTCCTTTACAGTAGGAGCTACAACTTTGTGGAACAGGTTGCCGCCTGATACGTCATGCAAAATCGGTACTGACATTTAAGAACAGACTCCACCAGCATTTATTGGACACTAGAATTATTTTATAGATTAGTATGTATTTTTATGAGGATGTATTTGTTTATATTTATTAGACTTGTGTATTTATATAAGTCTAGCTTTTGCCCGCGGCTTCGCCCGCGTTAAATTCGGGATGGCAAAATTGATTGACAAAACAATGAATACAGGTACAGAAATGACAAAGTTAACAAAATTAAATTGATCGAAAATAAATTTAACGATGGAGATTTAAAAGGAGCTGCACGATGGTACTTTAGCTGGTGATGTTTCTACAGTCTTATCTGATTTAATATCACTAAAAACATCATTTGGAAATATTGGCTTGGAATTAAATCTGTCCAAATGTGAGCTATTTTTAAATAAAAATATAAATCCAAATCGCTGTCCCACTATTATTTCGGATTTCAAACTTGCAGCCCCTGATATAAAAATAATAAATGAAATTCCTTTGTGTTCTTGGTGCCCCCATCCCTCCGACTCACTCCCTAATTTTGTTGATAAACAAATTAATTAATTTAACGAGTGCACCAAACTGTTATTTGAAATCAATGCTCACATGGCTTATCATATTATAAAATTGTTTGTTCATACCAAAATTTACATATGTACTTCAAAAAACTATTTGTAACGTTCTCAATTGCAAAATGGATGATCTTGCGTGGCAACAGGCTTCTCTTCCGATCCGTTTTGGTGGGATTGGAGTTAGAAAAATGTCCGCTATATCTTTACCAGCTTTTTTGTCTTCTACAATGCCTCAAGCCTTTTGGTCAGGAAAATGCTTAACCCATTGATGGTTGCACTTTGAGGTTTCACGTCTTGTTGAAGCTAAAACGGCATGGTCTTTCATATGCAATGAGGACTTTCCCATATCTACACATTCCCAGCGTCGTGGGACCATCCGCTTTGCAAAGATGTCTATAACAAGTTGCTAGAACGCTGCATAACTACCGCAGATAAGTCCCGCTTATCAAAAAGAGTCAAACCATTGGCTTTGCGCTTACCCATCCTATAATATTGGCACCCTACTCGATAACACCACACTATCTATAGCAGTTGGTCTAAGGCTTGGCACAAAATTAAACGAGCCTCACCGCTGCTGCTGCGGTGCATGGATTCCCTGGCACATCATGGCCTTTCTTGCCAGAGAAGCGCTGGTCGCATCTCAAGACATGCTGCTGTTAATACATTATCCGCCGTGCTCTTTCTAGTGCCTATGTCCCTGTTTACTAGAGCGCGGGCGGGCGTAACGATGGCAAGAGACCGGATGGGATGACCCTTATCCCTTGGAAAATGGGTAAGTGCCTAGTATGGGATGCCACTTGTGTAGACACTCTGGCACCTTGTCACATCGATGGTACCTCCCGTAACCCAGCGGCAGCTGCTACGGCAGCAGAAAATTCTAAATTCCGAAAATATAAGGATTATGGAACAAATAATTTTTGTGCCGGTAGCGATTGAGACATGGGTCCATGGGCAAACGAGGCAATTTATTTTCAAAAGATCTGTCAGTACGTTTGACTGAGGCTACAGGGGACTCCAGAGCCGGCAGCTTCCTTGGTCAAAGAATAAGCATTGCTATTCAGCGCGGGAATGCTGCCAGTGTTTTGGGAACCCTGCCTCGGTCAGACGTACTTTTCGATTTTGTTAAATAATATATTATATTTCATTTAGTATTTACATTTTCAATAATTGTTAATTTTGTTACTAAGATTTTTATGTTGAATTGATTTCTTTAATGGCTATTTACCAAATAAACTCCCTGTCTATATATATTCGAAATGGGAATATTTGTATACAAACATAGAGCTTTGTTCGAATCTAAAAAATACCCGGGGTATAGAGGCAGAAAAGAAAACGATTTAGTAGTCCCACCCCAAAGACTAACACTTTATTCTAAAAATGTCAATTGTATGGCAGAACGGTTTTTCAATAAAATGCCAGCAACGATTAAAATTCTGCCTTATCAAGAATTTAAAAATAAATTCTTTAATTTTCTTATTAACAAAATGTATTATTCAATAACTGATTATCTAAATGAAAAAAAACACATTTTTAAATTGACTTGTGGTATTATGTAACTAATTTATAGCCTAAAACCTATTCTAGGTTACCTACTATCAACATACCAAGTTTCAATAAAATCCGTTCAGCCGTTTTGGCGTGAAAGCGTAACAAACAGACAGACAGAGATACTTTCATATTTATAATATTATATACTATGGATTTTCTTCTTTTTTTATATTTAGTAAATATGTATTAATATTGACATCTCATATATTATTTGTTTTCCTATTTTTCTTGCCCACTACCTTATTAATTTTCGTCTTCTTATCCTAAGGTTGCCTGGAAGAGATCGCTTGTAGCGATAAGGCCGCCTTTGCCCACTGTATTGGTTTTTATGTTTGTATTTAATTCATTGTGAGCAATAAAGAGTCTATCTACCTATCTCTTCGTAGGCGTGCGCAGGTTTCCTCGCGATGTTTTCCTTTTCCTCCAGATTGGAAGTCAACAGATCGCACCAATGAGCCACTTATGCTATTATCATTATTTAAGATCTTTTCGCAGGTTTGCTTTCAGAGCAAGCTCACCTCTAGGTGAGCTTGCTCTGAAAGCAAACAGAATCAAGAGTGAATAGTATTTTATCTATAAAATACTATTCACTCTTGATTCAAAGATTCCCAGATTGTATTTTGAAAGAAGCAGTGGATCACACAGCTTTGCAGTGTGAACTGCGAATAAGACGTGTGGTTTCAAAACGCAAATTAACGTATTTCATCATCATCAGGCCCTTGAACGTCCCCACCGAGGGGCACGAGCCTACCCGTATAGGAGTTTAGGCCTTAGTCGTCCACGCAGGCCCAGTGTGGGTTGGACGACTTCACGCACAATCTTTTTGAGTCTTTTCGCAGGCGTGCGCAGATTTCCTCACGATTTCGCGGAATTTGAACTCAGCCCTCCCGGTAGGAGGTCACCAGTCCACACCATTGAGCCACCGACGCTCACAGTATTATTAACGTATGTGATAAATAAATTTATATACATACCCAAATGTTCTTTCCTGCACTGCTTTTATTGTGATGTTGCCACGTATACTACTGTTGTTAAACATTTCCACGTCAATGAGGATACCCCGTGGCACCTCGTAGGGCTTTTGTGGTGTAGGACATAACTCACATGACTTCATTGTGACGACAAACGGTCCCTGAATGTTACGGCTTTTATTTATTTTACAAAAAAATAGGTTCTCTTACAGATGAGGTCCTAGAAACCCACCAAGAAGCCTATGGTCGGAATTTATTTGAAATTATCTTAAATATGATCTCGTTATGAACTATCAACGCCCACGCCAAACCACTTGACGGATCGGGCTGAAATTTGGCATGCAGGTAGAAGGTATGACGAGCATGTGACTCATCTGACCTGGACCACCAGGTCAGACTACCATGACCGAGTCTACCAAGACTCGGTATTAAGTCCAGACAGTGCTGTGCTAGACATCGTCCCGTCAAATAGAAGTGTTTTGCTGTTCTTTATTTCGGAATGAGGGCACTATAGCTAGTTAAATTACCGGGCATAAGTATTGATGATGATATCGGGCGCAGTGCGGATTTGATGAAGAATAATAACTGTTAATAAAGGTTAACAAAATAAATCACCTGAACCATCAGATTGTCTGAAAATAAAGATATTTCCGTACTTTGTCTCGAATACTACCCGAAACGAGCCAGCCTAGTTACGGCCCGATGTCCCCTTAGTTATTGTGTGCGGGAAGGCGTGTATCTTGCAGTTGGAAGTTAGCATCACCAGCTCATTATACGTTTATTATACGAGCCGTAAAGGGTGTATATGCCTTAGTGGTCCACGCGGGCCCAGTGCGGGTTGGACGACTTCACGCAAAACCTTTGATTTTTGTAGGCATGCGCTGGTTACCTCACGATGTTTTTCTTCACTGTACTAAGGGCATCGGATAAACGTACTTATAATTTCGAAAATTCGAAAAGACATTGGTGCGTGGTGGGATTTGAACATGCACCGTCCAGATCGGAAGGCTACAGTCCACACAATGAGCCACAACGGTTATGTGTTGATGATAAATTTGGAATTCTCCAAACTCTCTATATGCAGAATAAGGATCATTCGATTCGAATAGATTCAATAAAAATAGTAACATACCGATTTTATGACAGTTGAAACATTTTTCAAGAAAATTGCGACTAAAAATGATATTACAATAATGGGATACATTAAACAAGTGATTTGGAACAACGGCTCGAATGTCACTGATGATTCAATGTACTCGAACATTATAAACACATTATAAAATTTATCGCAACAATACAACATGTCAATGTATATGAACGGTAATTACGGAAATTATTTCTTGAATTGGTTTTACAAAACAGCACAGGTTCAAGTAGGTTGTTTGTATAATATGATAAGAATGACAAAAGGCAACGTTAAAACATTTACTGTAATACCATGTTCCCAAGTCTAAAACCCATTTGGTGTAATGGTTGAGACTTCGGCTATTACACCAAGGGTTTCGGGTGCGATCCCTGGCAGTACAAACATGTATGTGCATCTGTCTGTTTGTATTGGTCGGGGTGTTTTCTATGTATAATATGTAAGTATTTACAAAAAAAAGTATATAAGTATGTAAATTTGTTTATTCTTTGTATAGCATCCATATTACAAGCGAATGCTTAGTTTGGGGCTAGATGGCGCTGTGTGAATGTCAGCGATATTTATTCATTATTTAATCGTAGACAGAGAAAATATATATTATACGTGTACATTATGTACTTAATGGTCAAACTAATCATTAGGTCTAATGTGCTAGACGCTATACAATCAAACTTCCTAGTATTAAAAAAAAGATTAAATAATATATGTAGGTCGAATATCTTACATGTCAAGTCCCTGTAATAACACGTAATGTTAGTCGTTATTTATTTATCCACGACATATGGAGTAGACCGTTTCCCGTTGGAATAACGTATTTTCTATAGGCAAGTGTTTTCTCGAAACATCAATCGTCGTTCCGCATAGGGATGCGCCGGCGGAACAGGTAATTGGAACCGTGACAAAAATACTCATGATGTATAGTACCTACTAGTGAAAATACCGGTATAAAAGACCTAACATCAGTTGTGTCGGGTGTCGGGCGCAGTGTGACGTTGATGCAGGATAATATAACTGTCTATCAAAACTGCTCTATCATGGCCGCTGAGACGTATCACCATCAGGTGAATGTGACCGTCCTGTACACTTGATAACATAAAAATGTTGAGCTTTTTGTGTAATAACCGACTTTACAACTATTACACCACAATTCGATAGTTGCTTAACTCGATCGTCAATAGATCGCGCTAGCCTATTTGCCATTGTACTATTATCATCATAAGCCTACTCGTATAACGCTCCACTGCAGGGCACTGCCCGACCCGCAGAGTCAAACAATGAGAAAGTTGGGCCGTAACCTTACCAAGGCTCGGAACCGATTAAAAAAATAGCTGTTAGTACCAGTTTAAATCGGTTTTACTTCGAACTGAAAATCATGCGAACGGTTAAGAACATTATTACGTTTATAGACGAGCACCGGGCTCTATCACCAAGGGCGGGCGGGGTTTTGTAAGGTTTTTTCTTGCACAACCAATCCAAGAACTATATGAAAATTTTCCCTGAAAAACCGGTTGAACAACAACGATTTCGGGACGAAACCAAAATGAAAAGGTTTTGCGGCAAGTGCATGACAACGGTTTGGAAATTACCGGTTCCCGAGCCTTGTGCCTAACTTTGCTCATTGCTTTAATTATTACTGTTGAGCTATGACAATCTACGCTTATTGATAATATCTGTGTGAGCTATGACAATCTACGCTTATTGATAATATCTGTGTGTGAGACGAATAGCATACTTGTGTACCAGGGCGAAGAATTGTAAATTCCTTGAACCTGTGATTAAAGTATTTATTTTCAATATCCCATCCCTAGTTGCGAAACCCTGAAGCAATATTGATATTGTTTTTGCGCGCCGCTAATTAGATTACTTTCTGTTACGCTGATTACTTGATTCCCTACATTAATTTTCCTCAAGGATATAAGTGGGTATATGTTACGCCTTCGCCGTGTTCTAATAAGAGTTAAATAACATATTTTAATTATTTATTTATTTGTTATCCTAAATAAAATAAATAATGTTATCACCAAACATTTTATTCAAACTATGAATAAATTATTGATAATAATGATAGAGCGTCGCTGGTTCAATGGTGTGGACTGTCGCCCTCCTACCGGAAGGGCTGAGGTTCAAATCCCGCTGCGTACCAATGTGTTTTCGAAATTTCGAAAAATATACGTACGTTATCCGACGCTCTTATGGTGAAGGAAAACATCGTGAGGAAACCTGCGCATGCCTGCGAAGAGATTCAAAGGTTATGCGTGATGTGAACCCGCACTGGGACCGCGTGGACGACGAAGGCCTAATCACCCTATACGGGTAGGCTCGTGCCCCTCGGTGGGGACGTTTAATGAGCTGATGATGATGACTAATGATTAGTAAACTAGTCATACAGTTCCTTACCTAGCATAGCACTCTTATTTCACGGGACGATATCTGGCACTGAGGTGGTACCTACCTAGACGAGCCAGTATCGAGTCTACCCTCAAGTACGCTCAGGACGCTCACCTGATGGTAAGTGATACGCCTAACCATAACAGAGCGGCATTAAAGGAGACCAACAACTGATAGACAGTTATCATCCTTCATCAATGCCGCACTGCGTCCGACACCCGAGGCGACATATGTTAGGTCTCTCATACATAGTAATTTCACTAGCTACAGTGCTAAGGTACACGTAGACTCAGGATTTTACGAAATTTTCAGGCTTACGGCCGGCCGCTGACAAAAAATCGGAAGTTGGACCAAGAGTTCTGGAGTAACGACCGCATCTTGGCAAGCGTAGGAGGATGTGGAGGATTGATGAGAAAAGCGAAGAACCAGGATACCTAGCGCAAAATCGGGGAGACCTAAGCCCATCAGTGAAATTCGAAACGTCGATGAGAGAGAGAGCAAAACCCCAGAATACACAATGTTTAAATTACAAATACGAATGGTCTACAATCCATTATTCTAATTCGGTATATCCCGAATCGCGTGTCCCATGATACTTGCTTATTAACTTTTAATCCATACGTCAAAATTCATTTGATCAATCCACGGTTTAAACCAACACCAATTTCACCTCCGGGATTGCAATTATAACATTCAAAATACGAGATCCTACACAGTATACATTATTTTATTTAATATTTACCTAAAACAAGTATGTATACATATGTAGGTTCTTATAAAAGTTAATATATTTGAATGTGTTTATACTTAAGAAGTGAAGAAAAAGAAGTACCTACATATAGTGCAAACAAGCTTCTTGTTTAATTGGGACTAAATTGCACTATGTGAATATCTGTGAATTACCTATTTATAGTTAAATAATATCTAACTTCGTGCCTAGTTTTGACGGCAGATGATAACACAATTTGTCACCATTCCTACTTTTCCTATGTTGATACTTAATTAACATTTATTAATTTATATGAAACGGTGAAGGGAAACATCGGAAGGAAACCTGCACACGCCTGCGAAGAGATTCAAAGGTTGTGCGTGAAGTCGTCCAACCCGCACTGAGCCCGCGTGGATGACTAAGGCCTAATCACCCTATACGGGTAGGCTCGCGCCCCTCGGTGGGGACGTTTAATGAGCTGATGATGATGATTATGAATTTATAAGAAAGCAAAAAGTAAATCTGAAACACGAATTAAGCAATCTACCTATAATGAATCGACCATTCAGTCAAAGCACCTACAGACAATTTTTTTGTGTGCTGTGTTAATCAAATTTTCGAAATTAAAATTTGATTTTTAACGTTCAAAACATTCCGTGCATAGTCGCGCGGAATCTGCGAAGCTACGTCACTTTAATGACGTCATAAACTTAGATTCTGCACGCTATGTTGTACGGGAAATTTTTATCGCGAATTACTTATATATTAAAAATTCCACATCTTTTGTGTTCTACAAAGTGAGCACCTTCGGATAAGAAGCATTTTTGGAAAATTTATGCGGCGTCGCAGTGCTTTCTGATCGTTAAGTTAGTTTTTCGAATAGATTGCCGTGCGTTGGTGGACGCAGGTGGCCTTTACGATGTCGAAAAGGTTGAAGCAAGCTTGCTTAGTCAAATATTAGTCTAGGTTACGGGACTGCTTCCAGAAACCCATCGAATTAGTTAAGCAAAGGCTTCCTAAGAAATTTTTCTTTTTGTCCTTTTGAAACCTGTCTCCTGCAGGACATTGGTCTCCCACAATTCACGGCAGTTGTCTCAGTCCTCCACTTATCCTTATCCAGCTTCCACCAGCGACCTTTCGTAAATCGTCGGTCCATCGGGCCGGAAGGCATCCAACGCTATGTTTGCCAAGATGCAGTCTCCACTCCAGATCTCTTGTGTTCCAATGGTAAATATCATACTTTTAAATATATGCATAATATAAAAAGAAACACCCCAATACAAACAGACATGTTTATGCACACAAATGTTTGTACTGCCGACGACTGAACCCGGAACCCTTGTAGTAGCCGACATTTCATCTATTACACCACACAGGTCGTCACCTTAAACATTGTCTTTCTTAACCTTAGGTTCTGTCTTAGATTTGAACCTATAAAAGATGAGTCATACGCTTAGTAGTGGTAACAAATTGATCTACAAAAAATACAGTGTTCACACTTCTCGAAAATAAATCCTTACTCCAATATAGATTAACATTTGTCACTCTACCACCTTCGGGGATTTTGAGATTTGATCGGTTTATTGAAAGGGTTTATATTCATACCGTAGGGTATTTTCTCTTTGTACATGAGATAAGAGAAAATTTGCCTAGAGCGTTATGGCGATACGTGCCGAAAAATACATGTACTTAAGTTCTTTTTTAGGTAATAGAGGGCAAAAGAGCAAATGGCTCAAATGATACCGTCGCCCATGTTATTTTGGAATAGCAGAGGCAGCAAACCCACTGAACGAAGCCTTTAAGTCTAATCTTCTAGCATACTTACATTACCTGGTGTGGACTCGGTACTGATTCGTCTAGGTAGCTACCACCGCAGTGCCAGATATCGTCCCTTGAAAAGGAGTGCTTTGCGCTTCTGTGTTTCGAGATGAGGGCACTGTACCTAGTAAAATTACATTGTATAAGAGACCTGAGATTTGTCGTCTCAGGTGACGGGAGCATTGCAGTATTGATGGAAATAAATTATTACTACCTACTTTTATTAATGTCTTACACTGCTTCTTTCATGGTCAGGCGTATCACTTACGGTAAGCGTATTGTCCGTCCCGTTTACATATTAAATTAAAACAATACCCACACATACGCTCACGCATACATTTATTTTTTATTGCTTTGAATTTAATTTTACTCTTGTGTACATTAAAGAGTTAGAATCACAAATATTCTTGTATATTTGTATGTGGCTAACGTCTCCGTGTTTGTGATGAAATAAAATGGCTAAACTTATTTGTGGTCTAATAAATAAACTTAAAAAAGTCTAAACATTTTAGAGCACTGTTTTTAATTTTAAGCACTGTACACCATTTTTTAATAAGAGTTGTGGTTGAACTGTACCTGCACAGATTCTCTAAATGAATGAAAATCTTCGTCTAGCATACTCATCATCATAGCATATACCTAAAATTTGGTAAGTAAAAGAGCACATTTTTTCCTTGTGTGATGATTCCCTGTGTGTGTGACTTAGGTCACTGCTTAGTATCATTTCAGCTCAATAATTTTGGCATTACAAAAATATCAGGATTCTGTTATGAGTACGCTGGACGAAAGAATACGTAATCGAACCAGTAACTCTTAGAGTACCTATTAGCTGACATCTCAACCATTAAACCACACTGGTAGTTAAAATCAACTGATCCTAATTACTTCACAAGCTACAGTACCCTATTACTGAAACACAAAACACCCACTCTGCATTTATTTCTAGATGTTTCTTTTGCAGTGTCCATTCGTAGCGAAGTTGAGTCAAGAGCAATTCGGTTTTTATATAAGCTTACTGACGGAATGGGTCCACGGCTAGCTGGAACTGAATAAAAAGTCTAGACTGACCGGCAGATGCAGGCGGCCGGAGTTAGGCTACCTAGATGTGACCAAAGATTATGTTACGTGATTTGACATTAGTGAAGTAATTTTTTATGTCCATTGTGTACTGCATGTAGTACCATAAATCGTAAAGCAAGCACTCATGAGTGGAAAGATACTTTACGATCACGTTAACCCCAAACGGTCGATTTTACAGTGATACAGTTTTCAATCCTCTATCTTTCTATTCAAGGTAACCTTCTAGTTTGGCGGGGGCCATCGTAGCGATTTCCCATAGGTTCGCTCAGTCCCTATTCGCGTAACCGGTGTGTGCCGGGCCGCTACTCTACCCAAACATAATATTATACTAGGTTTATTAATAGTATACTTAGCCCTACCCGCGAAGCCCTAAGCCAAGTTTCGAGTCCCACTCTGGGTCGCCATAGCGAGCCTAAGCTCATTGTGTAAATGTTTAAGGCTGAAAGCCATCTGCACTCGCCAATTGCCGGTGAAGCTGTAAAGGCCATCTTCAGCCAACAGCAGTATTCAATCCGAAAAAAAACATGCTTTACCCGGGAGCAAAAGTGAAAAACGAAAATTCTCATCCATTTTCAATGCATCTGTGTTTCAGCATTGCTGTTGTAAATAGAGGCGATATTGGCTTGTCACAGTGATATTGTACGAAGGGACAGAGGACGGTTTGATTGTACTAGTCTAGTGCTGCGTTTGTAGTTCTTATTTGTTTACTTAGGGATGCCTGTTGTTGGTAACTTACTGTTTTGTTGGTTGGAGTACATTATTTATTGGCTAGTATTTGATTAGTGATGTATATTTAGTACTTTGAATAAATTATGTAAAGATATATTATTTGCGAATAGCGTTAATTACAGGAATTATAATTTGGTCATTGAAAATGTAGAGTCTCACATTGTGAATTTGTGATTTAAAGTTGAGAGCATGAGTCACGTTCTAGAATACGGGCCTTACTTAATATTACTGAGGCTGACATTTTGCATCCCTGTTTGAGTTATTAATCAATGCGCGATGATAACAAAGCCTGTGCCAGGCTGAGATGTTTGCATGACAAATACTGGCAGATATTGAAGCCTTAGTATTTACTTGTCAAGTCCCTAACACCGTTGTGACTATGCATAAACTTAACCGTTTGTATCAGTGACGGTGTTTTCTTATTATGATTTTTTTGGACAGCAAATAGACAATTATGTTAAGTGACATCATACATAAATTTCACTACGTATACAACTCTACAACCCTGTACATGCCAAAAGCATGAATGTTACGTCAGAAAAAATACGTTACATTGATATTTTATTATTAAAGAAATTTCAATGAATAAAACTGATGAAATAATACGAATTCTTTATTCTGCACCACGTTGAAAGCTTTAATTCTTATAAAACCAATTCAGTTAAGTATCAATTTTATATAGGTTGTACAATGGTCTCAAGCAAATCGCAAGACAAGGTGTTGTCGGTGCTTGTAATCTCGATTTTCCACATTACCCTCCCGTATTCCCTTTCCTGGGACCACAGGTGATCGGAGATGTTCACATCCAATCCTTTCAAACTGTATTTGCCCTGGAAAGAAAAGGTTTTATTGAGCAGAAGAAATATGTTTGATATTTTTTATTATTTATTCATTTTGGCAAGGTAACAAAATACAAACCCTTTAGTTATCCAGTCCAGTAGCTTACCCTACTGAGTGTTAAATTTAGTTTTAGTATTTCGAGCACAACATTCAAATAAAATATTTAAAAGTCACGTGAAACATTTTGGGTCTATTTATAATTTGGAAAATAGCAAACTAATATCTTCGGCTTGTCTGACAGTTTTTAAAAATGAGACCAACCTTCTTTAGCATAGTGACATATATCAAGATTACTTTTGCGAGTACTAATGAGAACTTTATACTTTTTACACATTCCTATCAATGGACTATTCTGTGACACATTATTCCTAGCCAACTTTATATAAAAAGGCATTGTCTTCGGCCTGATGTTAAGTCCTAGTAGGTTAGGCTAGTCCCTTTTCGCGTTACCTGATCGCTTTTCTCCCCTAACATATACTAGATTACCTAACAGTCCTAAGCCTTGTAACGCCATAAGCCGAGGTTTTCACCATTTTTTAGGCTGAGTGCCATCAGCGCTCGACACTTCTCCGGTGAAGCTGCGGCCATCAGCGAGTAGTTGTTCCAAAAAAGCCGTGCGCACGCCTGCGAAGATATTCGAAGGTTGTGCGTGAAGGCGGCCAACCCGGCGACCTCACGATTAAGTGTGCATAAATAATATACATATAATTAAGCTATAAAATTAAATACCTTAAACCAAACGCACTTGTTAGAGTCCATTTTGATGTTAGACACGAGCGGGATTAATGTCGACAGAAATGGTGTGCTGCATGACAAACTCGGCATCGTGATGTGACTCCTCCATTTTCCACCTTTCCATATATATGCTAGGGAATATAACTGCAATTGATTTGATTAATTACATATAAATAAAATTGGCGTGTCTATTCGTAATATTGTAATAACATTTTTTTTCTTCACGCTTATGAATATATACGGTACATACTCGTATGCCAAAATAACAAAATTTTTTTTGTCCATTTGTTTGTTCCGGGAAATCTCTGAAACGGCTGGATGGATCTGGACGGGGCTTTTTTTAGCTGGTAGCTGTTGCAATAAGGAAAAACACTACTACTACTACTATACTTTTATTTTAGACAATACTTTTTATTTTGGAAAAATAAGACAATGAGTTTCGTCGCGGTGGCCACGTGTCGCCTGACTTAACGAAGTGATTTTAGGTTATGTTTTGCGGGCGAATATCTTATAACGCTGGTAACCGCGGGGAACCGCTAGTTTGATATTTTTTGTGGAATAACAGTACCAAGTGACAGTGAGGAAGAGGCATGATTGGGCCAGTTCTACCGGACTGATACTGAAAGCAACGAACAATGCTTTGCATTTCACCGAGTAAATGAGGATCGAGAATTCCCCTTCAATTATTACCTTAATCCTATTCCAATTTTTGACTGCCTCCGTGGTATAGTGGGCTCAGCGTTAGGCTACTTCGTGGTTCGAATCCCGCGGGGCAGCGCCACTTTGTGCGATTTTTCCTAGTTTGGTTGGGACTTTGATGGCTGAATCATCTGATTGTTGGAAAAGAAAGAGGATTCCGTGCCTCGTACGGCACGTTAAGCCGTTGGTCCCGGCTAAAATCTTAGGATGGTAGTCGTTAACATTTATCATTCCGTATTGGGTCCGCGTGATGGGTTACGGCTCAATTTCCTCATAGCTATGCTGAGCGGGAAGGCCTGTGCCCTGCAGTGGGCCGTTAGAGGCTGGTGATGATGATGATTCCTTTTTTACGGATAGCAATGTAGTCGTCGCTCCTTCGGGTTGCGAGTATCCATAGGGGTCAATATCACTTACCATCAAATACTATGAGAACAGTTTACAAGACATAGGCCATACATATACTACTACTAGGACATAATATATACTCTAGAACGAGACTCAAGCATTGATCTTTACTTAAATAGAGATAGAAAGGGATGCCACTATTAAACTTATATAGCGCTATCCCTTTCTAACTCAATTTAAATAAAGATCAACTTTGAGTCTTGTTATAGAATACGGGCCTTACACTCATAACATTGACAATACACATTTCTAAGAGATACAAACAATTTTTAAAGCCTAAGTTGCAAACTGACACGAGAAGAACATCTGACATGAAAGCAGTTTTATAAATAGTACAGGGTGTTACCGCCATCTCTTAAAACTGTTATACAATAATATTACTTCGCCTTTTCTGATACAACAATGCTGACGTATCATTATAGTAATGCTGTTTCAGGAGATGGTAATCCTTTAGTAAGCTAAACAGAATTACAATGATACATTATAAACTACATCTAAATTCGTTATATTTATTAAGGTTTTTAGTTTTAGGTTCGTGTTATATGGTTAATATTGTACGTTTCTTCATCATCATCATCAGCTCATTAAACGTCCCCACCGAGGGGCACGAGCCTACCCGTATAGGGTGATTAGGCCTTCGTCGTCCACGCGGCAGTGCGGATTGGACACCACACACAACCTTCGAATCTCTTCGTAGGCGTGCATGAAGGTTTCCTCACGATGTTTTCCTTCACCGTAAGAGCGTCGGATAACGTACATATATTTTCGAAAATACATTGGTACGTGTCGGGATTTGAACCTCAGCCCTGCTGGTAGGAAGGCGACAGTCCACACCACTGAGCCACCGACGCTCTTAATTAAATATTTTCTGTGTTTCTTAATTAAATCTTTTCTGTGTTTGTCTATTATTAGAAACACTTCGTTCTTAGTAGTAGTATGTTACTATTCGTGGATACAAATTCGTATGTATAAGTTAACAACATATTTCTGTACGATCTTAGTAATAATAACTATTACTAGTACAATGAAATCTATTTATATTCTTAGGTGTTATATAATGGAGTTACTAAAAATTCATTCGATGTAAATTTACGAAATATTGTGTAAAATTCCACAGTGCGGCATTGATGGAGAATATGACTTGTCTATCAGTGATTTGTTTTATCCAACGACACTAGAGTTTGTTTTATCCAATGCCGCTCTGTCATGTCATGACATAAAAAAATCGTGAAAAGACAATAAAAAATCATGACTATTTAGACTTTTTCTTTAATATGCTGAATATTTAGACTCCTTTAATATCCCGCTTACCTTTACATCTCGGATGTTTCGCAGGACCGTGAAATTCCCTACCACCACAATAACACCGTTAGCATTTTTCCTCAGCTCCACTTTTTTCACGAACGGTGCATTTTTCACCATCATTGGCAACTGTGTCTTTTGACATTTCTTGATCGCAACTATTCTAGAGCTGAATGGGCCCTAAAACAATGGACAGATACAAGTACTAATTAGTTTTTTTTATGTCACCAAGTGACATAAAAAACACAGGACAATACCGGACGATCATCATTTATTTCATTCATCACCATCATTTAGATTCATCTAATAAAAGTGAAACTCTTGACCATGACAGAGCGGCATAAATGGAGACCAATAACTAATAGACAGTTATTATTCTCCATAATTTTAATTATTCTTCGTGGAGATTTGTAATTAGTATTGTACTCTTATCATATTGTTATACTTTACTATAGTGTCTTTTGAAATTGTAAATCTTCCAAAAAATAAATAAATAAAATAAATAAATAAATAAATGCCCCGTCACCCGATACAACAGATGTTAGGTCTCTTATACCCGGTAATTTTACTAGTTACTGTCCCCTCATCCCGAAACATACAAGTGCAAAACACTTCTATTTCACGGGACGACACACACTGTGGTGGTACCTATCTAGACGACTCAGTATCGAGTTTACCATCTAGTAGTAGTTTTTTATAAGACTTGAAATGGATAGAGATAAAAGACGTTCTATCATTTAAAGTGCTGACAAAGCATTGCTAAGAATATAGTTTTGCAAATGTTTGTTTTCAAATCTGCTTGAATAAATATCCACTTGACTTGGCATCAACGTAAATGGCGAGTTCATCACTCACCTTCGATTTGCCGATGATATAGTAGTCATGGCAGAATCCATGGAGGATTTAAGCACTATGCTCGAAACCCTAGACGGAGCTTCTCAACAGGTGGGTCTTAAAATGAACATGGACAAGACGAAAGTCATGTCTAATGCCCATGTCGTACCTATACCGATATCAGTTGGAAGTTCTGTCCTAGAAGTTGTAGACGAATATGTGTACCTGGGACAGGTAGTCCAAATGGGTAGGTCCAACTTCGAGAAGGAGGTTTCTCGTCGAATCCAATTAGGATGGGCAGCGTTCGGAAAGTTAAGGAAGATCTTTTCGTCCAAAATACCTCAGTGTCTCAAGACGAAGGTCTTTGACCAGTGTGTGTTGCCAGTTATGACATACGGAAGCGAAACGTGGTCGCTCACTAAGGGCCTCTTGAATAGACTCAAGGTTGCTCAGCGTGCTATGGAGAGGGCTATGTTAGGTGTCTCCCTACGCGATAAAATCCGAAACGATGATATCCGTAGGAGAACTAGGGTGACAGACATAGCCCAGAGGATTAGCAAGTTGAAGTGGCAGTGGGCAGGGCACATAGTGCGTAGAACCGATGGCCGATGGGCGGAAAGGTCTCGAGTGGCGTCCACGTAACGGAAAGCGAAGCATAGGCCGACCCCCAACCAGATGGACGGATGATCTGGTTAAGGTGGCGGGTAGCAGATGGATGTCAACTGCAAGAGATCGGTCCGCGTGGAAATCATTAGGGGAGGCCTTTGTTCAGCAGTGGACATAATTAGGCTGTAATGATGATGATGATGATGAAATAGCCACTGACATTCACATGCCATCTGACCCCAAACTAAGCATTCACCTGTGATATGTACTAAACAATGGATGACACATTTTTGTATTGCCCGGGGATCGAACCCGGAACCTTTGATAGCCGACTTCTCAACCGTCACACCAAATGGGTCGTCAAATAAGATATGATAAACTTACCACTGTTGCATGAGGATTGTAACTTTGCCCCAAATGAAGGTAAGAGATATAAATCAAAAGGAATAAACCGAGGTCCATGAATATCGTCTGAAATCCGACCGCGAACAATGAAGCATTGGGTCTATTTGTCAGCCACGCATTATGTTTGAATTTAAAAAGTCTATGAGATTAGACGAAATAAATTGAGTAATTAAGTACATGTAATATAATGGGTTCAATTAAAATGACATTTATTTTCACAGAAACGGTGTAAGGGCGATGCGATTACGCGTGTGAAGGGTTCCGTATATTTATTTATAAATATTGGCTTCAAACAAACAGTGATAGCCTTTTGATCTACTTGATGGTGAATATAGTATCATAGGTTATCCAGTTTTTTGTCATGCCTAGATGAATCTATAATAAGCTGTTAACGTCTTATATATCATTGAAACATAATAAAAAGCAATAAAATTTAATTTTAAACAGTATTTCATCATCAGCTCATTAAACGTCCCCACCGAGGGGCACAAGCCTACCCGTATAAGGTGTATATACCCTAATCGTCCACGCGGGCCCACTGCGGATTGGCCGACTTCACGTACAACCTTTGAATTTCTTTACAGGCGTGCGTATGTTTCCTCACGATGCTTTCCTTTACTGTAAGAGGGTCGGATAAACGTACATATAAATTCTAAAATTCGAAAAAACCATTGGTACGTGGCGGGATAGGACCCTGCACCCTTCAGATCGAAAGGTCGAAGGTCGAAACAGTCCACACAAATGAGCTACCGATGCTTATGCGGATTTAAATTGACATCAACCTTTAACTTTTATTTTTAACCTATCGCAGTACACTGCTGAACATAGGTCTTCTCCATTACGCGCCAGATATTTCGGTAATCCTATTTTCTCATCTCGCATCCAGCGACCTTTCTAAGTTGTTGTTCCATCGGGCCGGAGGGCGTCCTACGCTACGTTTGCCAAGTCGCGGTCTCCACTCCAGAACCCGGCTGCTCGAACAGTCCGAGATTTTGCGACATACGTGACCAGCCCACTGCCACTTGAACTTGCCGATCCGGCGGGCTATGTAGCTCCATCGGGGGTTCTACGCTACGCTTGCCAAGATGCGGTGTAGATTTCAGAACTCATCTGCTCGAACGGTGTATTTGGGATTAATTAAATTAGGTCAGGGTATCATTTCATAACATTACCTATATGGCGGAAGAGATAATATTGAGATATTTTATAAAGACGATTGGAAGCATCTGTACCAGGCGAATTTAAAGAAGTCGAGCAAACTTTAGTGTTTAATATTTCGGGACCAAAATCTATCGAGTCTCTTATAGGTTAATGGAAGCATATTGACATTGACGACCCATGTTCGATGAGAATTCGATTCCCGGGCTTTACAAACATTTGTGTATGAACATGTCTGTTTGTAATGGTCCGGGTGTTTCTATGTAACATATGTATTTACAAAAAAATATACATCAGTTTGTTTGTCAGTTGTTTAGTACCCATTATACAAGCCTCACGTTACCTTGGAGCTAGCTGACATTGTGTGATTTGGTAAATTATTTTTAATGATTGCAATTAGCAATATGTAATTTTTCATATACTTACCTACGAAAATTTGTTCTTATTTTTTTCTCTTCACTCATCACTTCAGTTCTCGCACCATTTTACTACTTACTTAAGCCTGCAATGTTCTTTACAGAGGCTTAGGCTCTGTTGACAAATGCGAACCAAACATCATAAAATTTGTTGCTTTCCATACAAACATCTGACCGAATATCGACACACTTTTGTTGTCAGCGAGACTCAGTCTATTGGGTGGCTTCATTTCACGCTTGTCATACGAACTACAATGACAATTGTGATAGACATAAATAAGTTTATGTTATCAAATGAGATCAAAGTGATAAGATGATATAATAAAAAATAATCGCAGTTCAAATTATATTACAGATGTGCAGTCATCAGCAACACCGCAATTGCGACATGACCTATCCGATGAACACGTGCCATGAAGCAAGAGCCATTACACCGACGGCACACTGCTATATACCTTTACACGTGTACATAGAAAAATGAAAGAAAGAAAACACATTTATTTAACCAAAAAAATTAACATTACAAGACAAGAAAAGTACAAACAATTTAACCGTACAAATGTAACTAAAAAACGAAGATGAACAAAACAATGTAAAAAGATAGAAGAAAAAACAAATCTTTACGTAACTCAATAAAAATTTTGTGGTCTCAATATACAAAGCAAATACTTATAAATAAACTGAATTTCAGCATCTGCCCGAGAAGATTCTCATTTCACTGTGGCTGTGAGTTTATATTTTACCAGCCAGCAAACACTAACACTTACTTAATCTCCGCTAACTAAAGCACAATTATTAATTTGATCTTATTTTCTGGTTCCTGGAAGCGATGCCATAAAAGGTTAACGAGCATTATTGCTTTCTGATACTTTTATATTTGATATAACGCGTAATTGGAGCATTTCACTTCGTAGATTTTGGCCCTTCGAGCCGGATGGAACATCGACAATAACATTTGAGGGTGATATCATTGTGACCCAAACTGAAAGGTGACTTTCGTTCATTTACCAATTTTGATTCTTAACTATTTCTTCTTTTTGTGTAGGTACAGCAAATAGTAGATGGGGCGTTCCCATCACAATCACCGTGGCAGCGGCCGAAGCAAGAATACAACACCAGAGGAAAGGTTTTGCCCATGACGCCCTGCTACGATTAGTCCTTAGTCGAGTTGCCGTCACTAATGGGCTAATTTTCTATTCGTATAATATACAGAGTAAATCAGAGTATGATCGCCCACTGATATCAACTTATTTATAGCAATGTCAATTAATATATACAAGATTAACTAAACATCAAAAAATCATCTTTTAAAAAGAGAGCGTATTCTTATATAAAGGGCCGGCAGCGCATCCCTGCGCACCTCAGCTGTAGCAAATGTCCATGGGCGCGCGGTGACATGTCTTCCATCAGGTGAACCGCATGCTCGTTTGCCTCCCTATGTTATAAAAAAAAAATACATGGAATCATAAATGAGTCCCAAATCCTTAGATTAATGTTTATTTTATTTATATTATGATTGACATAATGAAAATGAAAATGAAAATGAAAAGTGTTTATTCAGTTTAGGTCCTTAAAGAACACTTATGAATGTCAAATGAAGCTACCACTGGTTCGGGAGGTAGTTTTCCACTGAGAAGAAACCAGCAAGAAACTCAGTAGTTACTCTTTTCAAAAAAATTGTTGAATACAGATTCATTGTAATCAAAATAATTATATAAAGCAAATTATTTTCAATTTTTATCGTATTATGTATTGGTAAAAATATAATAATCTACAAAAGTACTATTAAGCAGTTAAGTATTATATAAATTTAAATAGATGACACAAAAAAAAAAACAAAAGTAGTGCAGGCGTGGAAATCAACATGTCCATGAGTTTTTATCATTTATATAATCTTCAACACTATAGTAAGCTTTTTTTATTAAATAGACTTTACATGAGACTTAAACTTATGCAGGGGTAAATCAATTACATTTTGTGGTAGCTTATTAAATATTTTAATGCTTAATCCCACAAATGAGTTCCCAACCTTATGCAATCTAAGATTTGGAACGGCAAGTTTGTGTTTGTTCCTAGTGTTATTATCTGACTTTTTTGAAAATACATGTAAATTTTTGTGTACATAGATGACGCAGTCTAGAATGTACTGAGACGGTAATGTTAAAATATTTATTTGTTTAAATAATTCCCTTAGTGAGTCACGTGATTTAAGGCCGTATATGGCACGGATGGATCTTTTCTGCAATACAAAAATTGTTTGTAGATCAGCAGCAGACCCCCACAAAAGTAGACCATAAGACATCACGCTGTGAAAATAGCTAAAATACACAAGTCTTGCAGTCTCAATATCAGTGAGACTTCTTATCTTCCTTACAGCATATGCAGCGGAACTAAGCCTTCCTGCCAAAGCCGCAATATGGGGACCCCACTGCAATTTTGCGTCTAATTTTATACCCAGGAAAACGGTTGAATTTATTACTTCCATGGGTCCTTCATCCAAAGTGATGAAAGTATCTACCTGCCTTACATTAGGCATTGTGAACTTAATACATTTGGTTTCTTAGAGTTAAGAAGTAAATTATTGGTCGTAAACCAATGTAATACCTGAGAAAGTGTAGTATTTACATCGTCAAAAGTTTCTTTTTGTCTATCCACGTTAAATATAAGAGATGTATCATCAGCAAAAATTTTTATACTACGTTATATACTGTTTATTAATTAACATTAAACAAATAAACACACTACGCTCATAAGTTTTAACAAAAAGAAACAATTTCCTTTATAATTAATAGATAACAACTATTTTATACACACTTAAAACTACATGATTTTACTAACGTCTGGATTCAAAGAGGAAACAATAATTGTAGTCGGAATTTTAGAATTGCAATTGTCGTGTATCAAGTCTAATCCGAAAGGCATATTTGGATCAAAACGATTATTTTGGTCCGTATCAATTTCAATATTGGTTTGTACTTCTTTGTCAACTCTCTTCTTAGTAGTAGATTCCTCATGACACTGCAAATTAAAAAAGAAACATTTAAATAGATTTTTTTGTTCAGATTTATGAGAAGATTACTTTGACGACCCATTTGGTGTTGCGGTTGAGGGGTCGGCTGCAACACCAAGGGTTCCGGGTTCGATCCCCGGGCAGTACAAACATTTGTGTGCATGAACATATCTGTTTGTAATGGTCTGGGTGTTTTATATGTATAATATGTATGTATTTACAAAAAAAATGTATATAAGTATGTTTATCCGTTGTTTAGTACCCATAACACAGGCTTTACGCTTAACGCTAGATGGCGCTGTGTGAATGTCAGTGGATATTTATTTATTTTATATTTAACATGTTTTCAAATAAAGTTTCCTGAGCCACGTTTTGTTTATTTTGTAGTTCCTGAGGATACTGGAGATTATTGCTTTTAGCGCATTCACAATTGATTAAGAGCGTTGGTGTCTTATCGGTGTCGACTGGTTCCAATCTGAAGGGAGCATTTCAAAGTCTCACCACGTACCAAGGTATTATAGATTTGTTGGAATTATATGTACGTTTATCCGACGCTCTTCCGATGTAAGGCAACATCGTGAGGAAACCTCCGAACACCTACGAAGATATACAAAGGTTGTAAGACGACCAATCCTGGGCCCGCGTGGACGACTAAGGCCTATACATCTACGGGTAGGCTTGTGCCCCTCGGTTACACCTCGGGACATACATATAATGAGCTGATAATGATATACAAGTATACCTGAGACATCTAAAGGCAAATAGACAACTATTATCTTAAGACAGCTAGTTTATTACTCGATAATTCAATTCACGAATCCATCGGAAAGCGCGGGAAACATACAAGTTGTGCGCGCAACATACCATAGATAATATACACATCAATACCACGACATACATCTTTGAAAACATAATGATAAGGCATTCTTACCTGAAGGTGAATACTTAAAGATCCATTATTAGTTTCAGAAATAGCGCCATCTTTAGAATCATTGAGAATACTTGAAACTTCAGATACAGACGTATAATTCAATGCTGAAAAGTTAGTTCCAGTCACAGATTCCATTTCTTGGAGAATCTCACCTGAAATTCTACTTGTTGAGTCTTATTTAAGTTAATTTCTTAAGGATAATCCGTCCCTTAATAATGCTAGGCGCGAAACTTGAAAGATCCTATTGTTCTTATCAACTTTTATTAAAATTATGGCTTGCCACACTAAATATTGCTCAACTTTATGTACGTATTTCAGCTCTTAAGGGCAACTTTTGTAAATTTGCAGGCTTGGAGATTTTGAAGAGTGTTGTTTCTTAGTATGGTAGTAGTAAAAAAGCATATTACATTTTGGATGTCTTTGGTAAATAACCGCTCATATGTAAGTAGTAGTAGTTGTCCACGACAACATTAAAATAGAAAATCAACAATTTTTTCGGTAGATGTTACTTACTGCTAATAAATTTGCTGATTAGATGACTTATCATCCCTAAAGTATAGTCCACTAACGAATGACTTTCTTTCAACTTAAGCCTACGTCCCACTACATGGAACATGCCTTTCCACCCAGCGTAGCCAAGGGAAAATATAGGCTGTTTCTAGGCAGGCAAGATCCATCCTAGCCCGCATCATCACTTACTATCAGGTGAGATGGCGGTCAAATGTCTGCCTATAGATGATAAAAAAAATCGAATATAGGTATAAAATGATGTCTCATCATCATCTTTTCAGATGATTGAAGCAGCGCCTATTTGGAGAGATCAGTGCCGACTTTGACTAAATAATCCGGTTCTGGAACTTACGGCACGCAAATTGAGGGTTTGGTTGTACCGGGGTGCTCTTTGCGATTATGCCTATAAGTATAGATATAAATGAAATTAAAGTGTCTCTTTTCAATATTGAAATAATCGTTTTTTGAACTATATGCATATGAATATATACGAAAAATAAATATTTTTTATTCTACGCGCCTAAGCGTGACTTAACAAAGTGATAAAATTTAGTTTGTAGTTTGATGACATCCGGGATAAAGAAAAAGGCTACGTTTTACTGCGGGAGATATCTTGTACCGCGGGGCACAGCTAGTGAAAGGCCTGTGCTCTGCAATGAGCCATTTTAGGCTGATGATGTCAAATTATTATGATGAATATATAATGTTTATACAAAAAAGATAACTCACCACGGCCTTCAACAGAATAGCGCATTCGTTTGGACAACGAAATATCTTTGTCGAGTCTTTGTACATCTGAAATTTAATAGAAAACACTATTATCACGAGCATAATCCTGTTTAATAATTTAGTTAAAACGTATATGAAAGGTCGTAAATAATTATAATGTTCGGTTCGTGGTATTACTAACTTAAATGAATTATGCCGAAGCGTTGTTCATATTTGAATTTGAGCATACTGAAAATAGTGGTATGATTTTGAAAAGACGCTGTGGTAGTAGAGTAAGTATTATTTTTGAAACAATGCAATGATTTAATGTTCGCTCATATTATGTGGCTTTTATTCATCTCTTAATAACTATCGAAGATATATTATTGCTGCTGCAAAATTGTTTATCACATAAGGTTTTTACTAGGTGATAGACTCAGTACTGAGTCGTCTAGGTAGTCATCGCAGTGCCAGATATAGTCTCGTAAAATAGGAGTGTTGCAATTCTGTGTTTCGAGATGAGGGCACTGTAGCTAGTAAAATTACCGGGTATAAGATACCTAATATCTGTTGTCTCGGGTGACGGGCGTAGTGTAATAATAATAATAAATATCCACTGACATTCACACAGCGCCATCTAGCCCCAAGTTAAGCGTGAAGCCTATATTATGGGTACTAAACAACGGATAAACATACTAAGATTTTTTTGTAAATACATACATATTATACATACATACATAAGGTTGTGTGTGAAGTCGTCCAATCCGCACTGGGCCCGCGTGGACGACTAAGGCCTAATCACCCTATACGGGTAGGCTCGTGCCCCTCGGTGGGGACGTTTAATGAGCTGATGATTATGATGATGACATACATATTATACATAGAAAACACCAAGACCATTACAAACAGACTTTTCATGCACACAAATGTTTGTACTGCCCGGGGATCGAACCCGGAACCCTTGGTGTTGCAGCCGACGTCTCAACCGCAACACCAAATGGGTCGTCAAAAAAAGTAGCTTGTAAAATTATCGCGTTTAAGAGACCCAATATTTGTCGTCTCGGGTAACGGGCGCAGGGTAGTGTTGATGGAAAATAATGACTACCTAATATTTTTAATTTCCTTCAATCCTGCATATGATATATCATAGTCAGTCGGGTCACTTACCACCAGGTGAGCGAACTGACTAACTCTTTAACAGGCATAGGAAAATATATTCCTACCATAATTTGAGCCTTATTAATTTACAATAGAGTTCAAAACCAATGAATTTTGTAAATTTTATATGCTAGTTATGCCCGTTAATGGGTTATGTCATAAATAGAAACCTTACACAGAAACTGTAAGGCTGAAGAAGTTTTAATGTTAGGTTGGTTGGTCGATTAGGAGGATTTTTTTTCCTTGTACTTTACTAGCGACTCGCTCCGGCTTCGCACAGGTGTAGTGCTGGTACCGCCACAAACCTACAAATAACAGTATTTCTCCACTATTTAATGAGTGCTATTATACATATGAACCTTCCTCTTCAATCACTATATCTATTCAAAAACCGCATCAAAATCCGTTACGAAGTTTAAAAGATTTAAGCTTAGATAGGGATATAAGGACAAAAAGCGACTGTTTTATACTATTAGTGATTTAGACTATTATTAGACGATTTATTAGTTATTAAGATACTTACCATCAAACAGCTGATGTAGCTTGCGTTTGTACAACTTAGCGACTCCATCAACAAATGTAGCCGCGGTTCTTAGAGACAATCTTCTATGTGATTGTTCGTGTTGGCTCCCGACCCAGGAGTCAAGTTTTTGACTGGAAAGTAATTAATTATTACATACATAGTAGTGAAACAATGTTAAGTTATTCATACTTGGGAATGCAAGGCGTCGGGTCTTTTTACAAAATTAACAAAATAGGATAGAGCTAAAAAATGTTGTAACGGCAATGGTCGGTTCATGATTGTGCAAGTTTAGCTATCACAGTATGGGTATGGCCGTATTCTTAGACGAGACTCAAGCGTTGGTCTCTACTTAAAAAGAGTAAGAAAGGGATAACCATCGTCGCGTGTCCCTGTAGGTTCGCTTAGTCCCTATTCACGTAACCAGCTTGTGCCGGGCCGCTTCTTTCCACAAACATCTGTTACTTTACCAGGCAGCAATGCTTTAAGCCGTAGTTCCAGTCCCACTCTGGGACGCCCTGAGGCTCGTTGTGTAAATGTTAAAGCTGAGAGCCATCTGCGCTCGCCAATTGCCCGGTGAAGCTGTAAAGGTCATCTGCGACCAACAGCAGTAGTCAGTTAAAAAAAAAGTATAATTCTATAAACGATACATAGTGGCATCCCTTTCAAACGTTATTTAAGTAAAGATCAACGCTTGGGCCTACTTTGGGCCTTATTGTTGAGTAATTAAGAAGGCACCTAATAGTCCGCATTTTGACATAGTATTTGCAGTATTTGCTTGAACTATTTACTATAAAGACTGACTTATTAAATCTTATAACAAGTAATTACTTCTAGTAAGAAAACAAAGGACCGGGATATCAGAATGGAGAAACCTAAGTCCAGCGGTGATCTGCGTAGGTGGAAGAGAGAGAGAGCAAATCCTTGTACTTTTTATTACATACGTAGGTATGTAAATTTTAAACATAGATACCTAATTGTCCCATAAAAAGTTTATCTTTAGAATCGAATGCCATTTTACGGCAATTCCTAAATAGTGGGACATTTTGACTTTTACACTTTACATACACCCCATTTAAGCTCACTACTGGTCATAAATGTCACACAATTTACTTATCAATTTGTTATGAATACCTACCTATTCATTCAGGTTTCTTCTCTTTATATTATCTTAGCAACTTAAATAAATATTAAGATTAGATTACAATACGGCAATTCATAAATGGTGGGAAAATTTTATTTTTTTACTTTATATGAACCCATCAAAGCCCACTGCTGGTCATAGATGTCACACAAATTACATATCGATTTTTAAATACCTACTTATTCATGCAGATGATTTCTCAATAATTATCTTAGCAACTTAAATAAATATGAAGATGATATTAAAATTGTATATATTTAAGCTATACTATGAGGAATTTTCATCCTAAAATAGTTCCAAAAGCTTACCAGATATAGCCAAGAGAGGTGTCGTCGTCATCAGAGTCCATGTTGTGACTGGCTCGCCAAACTTTACCTAGAGGTTTGCTGTTCATTAAATCTTTATCGTAAAACATTGTTCTACTTAAAATAAGATTTTGTTATCGCAACCTGACATTCGATATTAAATTATTAACAAAGGTAAATTGAGTAGGTAGACATGAAGCAAATTTAAATTCCCGCTCAAAAACTATCACAGATAAAATATACTGTCATTTTTTTTTTAATTTACAGTTTTCAATACTTATCTTTTAAATGGCGGCAAATAGAGTTGCGCAAGACTGTTAAATTATGTAACTGGTTGGAATATTACGATTTTTTAAACATTTTCGGCTTTTACTTTTAAATCTTAAGCATCTATAATTATAACAATATTGTTAAAACGTGAACATTAGTTTATATTAGGAATCTAATGCTTTATCTATTTAGTTCAGATAAGTTTTAATTTTGCGCAATAAAATTTAAGAAAAATTATGAATAATAACGTGATCTTAATACATGATTTTTTCACATAAATGAAATAACCCGTTTTTAATGATTTTTTCCCGAACATACCAGTAGCATATTCCAGATTTCATTGGTCTTTTTGAATGCGCAACACACAAAAGCCGCGGGGGACATTTTCAACGTTCCTTTACGAGTATTTAGTACATAATGACATCAATAGACTCTTCAAATAAATAAAATCATATATCTCGTACATAATATAGTACATAGTACATAAGTACTTTGTTTTATTTTAATGTAAAGAAAGGAAGCGCTTTATAAAATACTCTGTACCTCCCCTCAGAAACTTAAAATTATTTAAGATTGTTTGTTTGGGGTTTTATCTCGTTTAAGGCAAGGTTAACGAACTTTCTTGCTACGTGATTGAAAGTGATTAAAAAGTAACAACCGTTGTTTTAAGAAATAAAACAGAAGATACCTACGTCCTACATAGATATGAAAACATATATTTTTTTATTTAACATATTCATAGATATAACCTAAATAAAGCAGACATGTTAAAACACAAATGTTTGTATTAAGCGGGAATCGAACCTGAAAACTTTGAGATAGAAGCCGACTTCTCAACTAAAAGATCAAATCTGTAATCGTAATTACAACAATATAAGTTAAAAATATTTACCAATTAATTTTAAGAAATATTATATGAAAATTTTAAAATATAGCGTCATTATATTATGACATCTTATTACCGTAATTGTTTTTATGCTGAGCCGAAGGGAAGCCGAGAGTTTTTTTGCTATGACATTGCATATTTTAAAAAATGATTACTGTCCGTTATTTACTATGCTTTATTTTTTTTTTTTATCTAATAGACGTCAACAAAATCTCATCATTTTTAATTGAAATGACGACCCATTTGATGTTGCGGTTGAGACGTCGACTGCAACACCAAGGGTTCCGGGTTCGATCCCCGGGCAGTACAAACATTTGTGTGCATGCACATGTCTGTTTGCAATGGTCTAGGTGTTTTCTATGTGTAATATGTATGTATTTTCCAAAAAAATGTATTTAATATGTTTATCCGTTGTTTAGTACCCATAATACAGGTTTCACGCTTGACTTGGGGCTTGATGGCGCTGTGTGAATGTCAGTGGATATTTATTTATTTATATAATTATATTTTGTCTAAAAACTTGTCTCAAAAACTTTAAGCTTGATGTCGTACGACTTTTTCTTCTGAAATACAGGGCTCCCTAGATAGAAATCATTTAAGTGTCTACAGGAAAATAACTGGATACTTTAAGAAAGTTATCAGGGGGGCTCACCACTAAGAATTGCCCTGTGAAGCTGTGAAGACTTTTTGCGGCCAGCAGCAAAAAGTCCGTTTTAAAAAAAAGAACCTCTTTGTTCAGCAGTTGACATTAGGCTGGTTGCGACCTAAAATGGTAAGATCATTATCATTAGTTAACAATTGCGCGCTGGTTTTCAATTACGCTGTAGTTCTTTTTTCTAGATCATTGATACAATCATAAGTAACAGATGCTACTTATCGGATTAGCTGTTCATGTTTAACAAGAACATTTTCCATAAAAAAACGCGAGTTCTAATCAAATATTTCTTGACTTAGAGTATTAAAAGTAGGGGTTAGCTTATTGACACAAAGTATCAAACATAGTATAGTGTCAATTCATTGTCTGAACCAATTATTCCCTACCAGATGAAGTTGAGGTAGTAGGTAGCAAATGGATGGAAATGGTCTAAGGCTCGGATACGGTCCGCGTGGACGTCATTAAAGGAAGCCTACGTGCAGTTTTGGATATCATAATTATTATAAGCAGCTCATTAATCAAGGACCAGCCATCTTGTTCCATCTTTGAGCACTGAGTTCAAATACATTTGCAAGGATCCAGGAACAGGTTCTTTTACTGACAGTTTTGTTATTATAGTTGTAAGTACTAACCATATCTATAAGTTCATGTTACTAACAC
Source organism: Leucinodes orbonalis (assembly GCA_019425675.1). NCBI lineage: Eukaryota > Metazoa > Arthropoda > Insecta > Lepidoptera > Crambidae > Leucinodes > Leucinodes orbonalis. Next base: position 35,749 of record PQWD01005415.1, read on the forward strand.
AATTATGGATCGAAATTGGTCTGAAATAAATGATTTATTATTATTTTCGGATCTAAATGTTCTTTCTCAGCTTCTTAGCTGGTGTTTATTTTTATTTACGGGTTAAGAACCAAGTAAATAAAATTATGTTGGTATAGGTGTATTGTGGTGTGGGGAAATTTCATTATCGTCTATCTGCATAAACTTCCTTACTATTCTGCAAGTATTAAGTATGGCAGCTTTTTGCAATGGGATGTAAAGATTTTCATTAAGGTTTAATAATTTTAGGCTACTGAAGATCTGTTTCGGTATTACTCCCGTGGTGGAGACCACAATTGGTACAATGTAAACTTTCTCTTGTTTCCATATCCTTGTTATTTCTTCCTTGAGATCTCCGTATTTGGATATCTTTTCAGCTATTGTTTTTTGTAGATTGTGTGTATTCGGTACAGCAACATCAATAAGGTATGTGATTTTACTTATTTTATCTTGAAGAGTTATATCTGGTCTATTATAGTGTATGGTTTTATCAGTTAGAATAGCGCGATCGTAGTATATTTTATGTGAATTGTTTTCTAGTATAACATTTGGTAAGTATTTGTAATAAGGGGTGTTTGTATTCAGTATCAGATTGTATTTCAGAGCTAACTTTTGGTGTATTATATTAACTAATTGGTTATGTCTATGAGTGTACTCTGTTTGTGTAAGATTTGAGCATGCTCCTGTTATATGTTGGATAGTCTCCGACTGCATATTACACTTACGGCATTTATCATTTGAAATGGTTGGATCTTTAATTATATATTTTGTAATTTTTTGTATTTATAGTTTGATCCTGAATTGCCATTAAAAAACCTTCAGTTTCCGGAAATAGGTTGCCTATTTTAAGCCATTTGTTAGAAGCTAATTTGTCTACATATGCTTGTTCTAAGTCGTGAGGATGCCTGCCATGAAGTACCTTTTTCTTCCAATTATCAATTTTTTGTATTTCTATTTCATTGTCATTTAATTGAGGTGTATTTATAGATTCAATCAAATTCAGTGGAGTAAAGTTTGTATCGTTGAGGACTATGTGTTTATGAATATTGCTTGTTTGTGATTTTGAGTGGAAAAATGATTTTAGTTTGCATACTTGTTTTTTCCATAGATGTTTGATATCTATCATGCCTCTGCCTCCATTCTGTCTTTTAATAGTCATTCTTTCAATAGCTGATTTAGGATGCCAATGGTTATGTTTAGTCAGTGTTGTGCGTGTGGTCCTTTCTATGTGTTCTATATCTGTTTTTGTCCATTTGATGACACCAAATGAGTATGTTAAAATCGGTATAGCAAAGGTATTCAGGGCTTTGATTAGGTTTTTTCCATACAGCTGAGTCCTACACAAAATATTGATTCTTCTCTTATATTCTAAAGTTAGCGTATTTTTTATAATTGAGTGGTCGAAACCTTTTAGTTGTTTGTATCCCAAATACTTGTAAACGTCTGCAGGTTCCATGGCTGTAATGGTATCTGTAGTGCTAATTTCAGTCTCCAGGTCGTACTTTACCTTTTATTATGTGGAGAGCTTTACATTTGTCTAACCCAAACTTCATTTTAATGTCTGTACTGAATTTAACCGTAGTATCTAAAAGCGTTTTCATTTCTTTTTGAGTTTTTGCGTATAATTTTATATCATCCATATAAATCAGATGTGAAATAGTTGTATCTTGTGAGTCATGTTTAAAACGATATCCAACACGGGTATTGTGTAAAAGGTGAGAAAGAGGGTTCAGAGCTAGGCAAAACCAGATGGGACTCAAGGAATCGCCTTGATATATACCGTTTTTAATAGCTATTTGTCGAGTGGTAATAGTTTTATTGTTAGTGTTTAATTGCAAAGTAGTTTTCCATTTAGCCATGATATTGCTTAAGAAGTTTATTACTTTTGAATTTATCTTATAGATTTGTAGTACTTTAATGAGCCAAGAATGTGGTATACTGTCAAACGCTTTCTGGTAATCAATGTAAGTACAGTGTAGGTTTCTATTTTAGTATTAGCATGTTTATGGATGGTGGAATCAATGATTAGCTGTTCCTTGCATCCCATATGGCCTCGCCTGCACCCTTTTTGCTCCTCCGCAACTATATTGTGACTCTCAATATGTGAGTTTATTTTATAAGTCATTGCTGATGTCAGTATTTTGTATATGGTAGGTAAGCATGTAATCGGTCTATACTGAGATGGTTCGGATGAATGTTTATTTTTTGGAATCATGTATGTAATACCAGTCGCAATGAACTCTGGGATGGGTTGCTTTCCTAATATTATATCTGTTAAGTTTTTAGCCAAGGACACATGTAAAGCAGTTAATTTTTTATACCAAAAATTGTGAATCTTATCAATACCAGGGGATTTCCAGTTATGTAATCGAGCTGTAATGTGTCTTAAATCACATTCTGTAATTTCATGAAATTGCATTTCCTCAATACTATTATGTTTTATTTCTTCTTTTATAATCCACTCTGCAGTATCGTTATGGTTGATAGGTTTTTCCCAAATATTTGACCAATATGCCTCCAAATCTTCTTGCAACGGTATTTCTATGTTATTTTCACCTGAGCCTATTTTGCTAATCTGCAGATTTCTGTAAAAAGATTTTTCATTGACAGAAAATAATGAGTTATCGCATTTCCTTTTCTGAGCTTTTTTATATCTCTTTAGTCTATGAACTTTTAGGGCCAATTTTTGTTTTAAAGTATCTAAATATTCTTCTGGTTTTCTATTATTTTCTTCATGTCTAGTGTGTTTCTTATAATTCTTAAATATTTGTTCAACTCTCTTAACTACTTTGGTTGACCTATTGTTATTAATGTATTGAGTGAGCCTTCCGCAGTCAGCTCTTAGTTTTTCTACATCTTTCTCAAGCCTTATTTCCCAAGAGGGCTTAGTTTTAATTCTTTGTTTTTTTGTAAAACCCTCTGATACCTTAAAGTTAAGTTCCTCGGATATGACAACAGCCGTACAATAAACAAGAGTATGGATATCAGTAAGCATAGTATCTTCTGATATGAACTGAGGAAGTATTGTTTGATTGAATAAAGATAAAAGTTTGTTAAGTGTTTGGCTATATTTTAATTTTGGCAAATTTGGGCGAACCTCCGGATCCATACCAGAGTATAAAATTAGAACTGTTCTGAATTTGTCTAACATATCTTGTATATGTACGTCAGTTACAGGAGATGATCTACTAAATTATGAATATCATTTTCTAAGGTTATTGTTAGCGATTCAGTTTGTGTTGAGATATGAGATGTTTGAGCAAAGGTAGTCAAAGGAGTCGTCTGTGTAAAATGCTGTCTAGATAAAAGTGTTTCTTGTAAATTGTCAATAGAATCACTTATAGACATTATGTCCATATTGTTAGTTGTTTCTTCTATTCTCCTAGATACTTCTTCCTTCAGTTGGTCCAGTTCATCCTGTTTTAGTAATTTGTTTCTTATGATTGTTCTTCTTTGATCTGATACTCGTTGTTCTGTAACGGTGATGTGTGGATATTGTCGTGTAAATATGTCATATAACTTTTTCCTGTATGTTGTCATGTCAGTCTCTAACTTAGTAATGTAAAAGTAAGTACGCATGATAAATAGGTTAACTTCTTTACTCCATGTCATGCGCACTCTTGGTTTGCCAGCCTTAGTGGACGCAGGTAAAAAGGCATTAGCCTCCCGCGCAACATCTAAGGTTGGAATTGGCGAACTATTCAATGATGATAATGATGGTGTGTATGAGGTAGTACTTGGCTAAATGGTTCAATTGGACTATTGTTTTGTGTTCTTTCATCCAGAAAGTCGGCTGTGGCATTTTCGGACAAGCCGGTGGGAGCCCGCCTGCTCAACTCCTCACCACTGACGGATCGTATGCTGAAACACCAGCGTCAGCTCCAGGTGTGCCCCGGCGATAGCCCCGGGTAGCGGCTCTATTCGTTTCTTTTTACTACGAGTCTCCATATTAAATGGGTTACCCTTGCCATATTAGCCACGCCAGTAATTTAGCAATCGTGTGACCGCCCCCTACGTGGATCAGGTGGTCGATCCGGACGTGTGGTTGGATTTTAGGGGGCTTATTATTATTATTATTTATATTATTAATCCCCGAGGGGCACGAGCCTACCAATATACGGTGATTAGGCCTTAGCCGTCCACGCGGGCTCAGTGCAGATAGGCCAACTTCACGCTTAACCTTTGAATCTCTTTGCTGGCGTGCGCAGGTTTCCTCACGGTCTAGTTCTGGTATAAGGCTGTAATAATGATGATATTACAAAACATTTATGTGAAAATGTCCTTTTCTTGATGTTCTCTTGACCATTGATCATTGGAAGAGCATTGGAAGGCGGCACATACTTTAATTATTTTATTGACTTCTAGGTCATGATACTTAGCAATCTCTTCCAGTTAATATAATGGAAAAACATATTATTACCAAGCTACTGTAAGCAATATAAAATATTAAAAATGGCCGTTGGTTAATTCGTAATTTGTGACCGCTTCCCGGCGGAAGGTAAACATTTATGCCTTAAATATTTAACAGTACACAAATTTAGTTTAATGTGCCTTTGTATGGATCGCCGATTATATTAAAATAAATATTCCCTGACATTCACACAGCGCCATCTAGCCCTAAACTAAGCATTCGCCTGTTATATGGAAACTAAACAACGGATAAACATACTTATATACTTTTTAATAGACGTATATACCTACTTATTACACATAGAAAACACCCAGACCACTACTAACAGACAGGTTCATGCACACAAATGTTTGTACTGCCCAGGGATCGAACCCAGAACCCTTGGTGTTATACCCGACGTCTTAACCATTAGAGCAAATGGGTCGTCAAATGTATTTACAAATCATAATCAGACACGGCATCGTTTCGCCTCTGTGGACTTCAATCGATGGCTGGTCTTTAAAAGTATCTTTTGCCAAAAAACTGTTTTACAGTTTGGCAAATAGGAATTATTGTTCTTTGTTTTGTAGTAGAAATAAATAAATAAAGTGTAGCTACTAATCCGAATTGTAATCATTAGGTGAGCCAAAAAATAAGGCCAAATCTCCCCATACCTATGCGGTGCGAGAAAGCATAGGCTTTCGCTGATAGCTGCAGGGGACTTCACAAGCTGATAATGATGAAGAAGTTTTCTAGGCGGTCGTATGTAGCACGGGTGTAAATTCATAACACACAATTCATGAATCAATTGTCTACGCGCGTTCTACAAACGAGCAGATAAAGACAATATATATTTTATTCATAAGATTATCCACGATATTCTTAACGTTAGCCACATGGCTCCAATGAACATTTTACGGCCCAGGCGATGTTAACCGGACCCGACTTTGCGAGAGTTCTGGTAATTAGATAATAACAATAAAATTATTTAAATTAAACATAGAATTTACTGCTGTGTATTACATTTTTCTGTAAAAAAATCTTTGTTTATATGTCCTTACTAGTTAGTTTATTGTTGCACAATAACGAAGAAATATCAACCAAAAAATTACCAAGCCCCATAACACATACGTTATATATTGTTTAAAGCGTTCGGCTACACCGCTTTAGTCTGTTTTATTTTTATTTCTGTTTTGATATTCCATTAATCGTATTTTTAATAAGTATATTTATTAATATGTATATATATTCTTGTTATCAATTTTACGTTATTCTACGTAAATATACTTGTGACGTCATCTCGGGAGGTCTCGTCAGAATAACAGTGTTGCTGCAGCGCTTGGCGGTGCAGCAGCTTATGCTGAGGCGGGACCTTTTGACCGTATCATTTTGTCTTTTTCCCATCGTTCTGTGTTTGTATTGTTTAAAATTGTTGCTCTTTTATTTGTTCTCTGTTACGTACTACTTTTTTGTGTAATTTGTTTGATGTACGGTCAATAAATGATTTTTCTTTCTTTCTTTATATTTAGAACGTAAATAATTGATTTAAATTTTGACCTTAACGTGTCACAGTATCGGTACAAAATACGAGTACAGTAAAATATTATGACATGTAGAGAGAGACGTGATAATGAATGGAATTTTGCCCAACTGAGGAATGGACAGACTATTGCCGCGGAGGTTTTTAAGTGAGTTTTTGTATCTTCTTAGTTTATGTTTATCTTAGATATAGTCACTATATTATTTTCAGAAATCAATTATCATCATCATCAGCTCATTAAATGTTCCCACCGAGGGGCACGAGCCTACCCGTGTAGGGTGTTAGGCCTTAGTCGTCCACGCGGGCCCAGTGCGGGTTGGACGACTTCACGCACAACCTTTGAATCTCTTCGCAGGCATGCGCAAGTTTCCTCACGATGTCTTCACCGTAAGAGCGTCGAAAAACGTACATATAATTTCGAAAATTCGAAAACACATTGGTACGTGGCAGGATTTGAACCTCAGCCCTCCCGGTAGGAGGGCGACAGTCCACACCATTGAGCCACCGACGCTCTACGAAATCAATTATACTAAGAGGCTTTACTTAAAAGGCTGTAAGAGTAAGTTATCTATATAGATCAAATGAGCCCATACTGCCGTCATACGGAAAGTTAGAGCTTTTAACTTTTTTTCTCTAAAATTGAGTTCAGTGATTCGGATTTTCGCATTCGATTCGGTCAGCAAAAATCTGCACCTATACTTTTTAAGGTTAGGTTGAATGCGAGAGTGTTTCTACCCGATCTCTGCTGATAGATAAGATAAAAAAAAGGTAGATAAAAATTATTTATTGCACAGAAGAGAAAAAAATAATAATCATACAACACAACAAGAAACAACAAAAAACAAGTACAATACAGGCGGCCTTATTGCTAAGGTAGCAATTTCTTCCAGGCAACCTTTGGGTGAAAGAAAAATACTTATAGGTAAGCGGGCTAGTGCAAAAACTTAATCTAATGCATAGTTATAACATTATAGTACATAAACTAAGTACACATTACTACATATATAATTATAAAATAAACTAATACATAATAAAATATATACATAAACTAATGGAAGATAGGATAATACAAATACAATCAGAGTTACATGAAGCAAAAGACAGCGACCGCACCTTGAAGGCCTGTAAACGCTAATATATGTGTAACATAGATAAATAAATAATAAAAAACCGGCCAGCAAGTATCTGGCAAGTAACCTAACTATCACTATCGTTTTACAGAAAGAAGGTAACAAAGAGAAAATTGTATTTTTTTAATTAAAAATGTAGGTACCAAATTCTATTTTCTCGCAACAGAATCTGTCTTCTTGCTTCATCCATCAGGGAGCCTCGCAAAATATATCTTGCCCATAACAAATTTAAGTCTGGCCCCGCCACTGGCAATGAATCTATAAATAAAATATTGATTCGTTTCATTCATTCCACGGCGGACCCCTAAATCACTACAATAGGTTAACAGGGTTCAACTGTTATCAGTCGCGTCGAACGTCTTTCACATTATCACCATCCTATTATGTAGAACAGTGAACTATTTCGACTTTGGGCATTGGCCTAGCTATTACATATTCCGGGGTCGGTGCACTTTAAAATGAGCAAACTTTGATTGGTCTTCAGGAATTTTTTTTCTCTTTAACTTCGTCACTTTTACCTAATGCAGTCCACTGGTGGACATCATACATGTGTACTTGTGAGTTTTAAAAAAAATGTCATTCAATGGGTTGTAAGGAAAAAACAAGTACTTAACTGCTTTTTATGTTATGAAGTGTACAGGACGGTCAGGACGTTCACCTGAAGGTAAGTGATACGCCTGACGGTTTTGATGGAGACCAAGAACTGATAGACAATTATTATTCTCCATCAACGCCGCACTGTGCCCGTCACCCGAGACAACAGATGTTAGGTCTTTTATACCCGGTAGTTTTTTATTAGCTACAGTGCCCTCATCCCGAAACACAGAAGTGCAAAACACTTAATTCACGGGACAATATCTGACACTGCGGTGGTACCTACCTAGACGACTAAGTACCGAGTCTACCACCTAGTAATCAATCAATTTCCATTATATAGGTATATAAAGAAATAACGAGTACAAAACTCCGCCTCTACTTTGTCATTTACCCAAATAGACGTTCCGCAAAAGTTCCAAAAGCAGAACCCTATCTGGAAGTAATTCGTTCTATCGGAACTTTTAGAAAGGGCTTTAATTCGGTCTGTAATTTGATTTCGCTTTTGACGCTGTGTCCGGGACTAAAGAATAGTTTTACAGGAAGCGAGACTATATATCAAACTAGAATTTCGTTTGCTAAGCATGTAACTTTTATGCATGTACATATTTTAGTTCAAGTTTATCTTTAAGTACATGTCAAGTTTTACTGATGTTTTTTATTAGAAGAGTACTATCATCCTAATATAGGGTTTTAAAAACTTAAAATCATGAGATCAATATCCTTAATTTTAAATGTAACTTGTGTTTTTGATTTGATTTGATGTTATCTTATACTTGAGGAAGATAGAATTTTGTTTTGGGAAGCTTTATTAAAATTTTTAGTAACCCTTTAAATACCGATTCAGTGTAATGGATAAGAAGTCCGCTATTACACCAAAGGTTCAACCGAGCAATACCTATAATCATCATCATCAGCTCATTAAACGTCCCCACCGAGGGGCACGAGCCTACCCGTATAGGGTGCTTAGGCCATACGCCCACGCGGGCCCAGTGCGGATTGGACGACTTCACACACAACCTTTGAATCTCTTCGCAGGCGTGCATGAAGGTTTCCTCACGATGTTTTCCTTCACCGTAAGAGCATCGGATAACGTACATATAATTTCGAAAATTCGAAAACACATTGGTACGTGGCGGGATTTGAACCTCAGCCCTCCCGGTAGGAGGGCGACAGTCCACACCATTGAGCCACCGACGCTCTACCTATAATAATATTTAACATGTTTATGAGTACTGCTCGTCTAGGTGAGTTTATATAAATAGCTAATGAAAAAGGTATTCGTCATGGACTACCTAGACATATCTTTATTTATTTATAAATAAATATTATAAAAAAACTCATAAAGCACGTATTCGGTAATGTCGATTTAAATTTCAAGCCGCATCACACGTTTGTTTGAAACTAATTAATTCAATGTCGACGAAGACTTTACAAGTCAAGGCGTGAGAGCCGCCTCGAATTCATTTGCATAATATCCGAGTCACTAAACTGTGTTCAGGTTTTTGTTTTACACGGTACTAAAGTTACCGACATAGTTAGCTAGATCTGCAAGTCTAAGTGGCAGTGGGCTGGTCACGTATGTCGCAGAACCGATGGCCGTTGGAGCAGACGAGTTCTGGAGTGGAGACCGCGTCTTGGCAAGCGTAGCGTAGCCCTCTGACCCGATGGACTGACGACTTGCGAAGGGTCGCTGGTGGAGGCTGGATGAGAAAAGCGGAGGACCGGGATAACTGGCGCAAAATCGGGCAGACCAATGTCCAGCAGTGGACTGCAAGAACGCCTGGTCGTATGTGCTGACAAGTTGCGAAAAGTCGCTGGTGGAGGCTGGATGAGATCAGCGGAGGATCGGGATACCTGGCGCAGATTGAAAATGGAAAATTAAATTGGGTACAAAATCCTTTTATTTTTATAAGTTCTTATTCTTGCCATTTTGAGGACTATATTGATAAACGATCACACAGACCCTAATGTCAGAGCTTCTTGACAGAATCTGACGTGGTTTCTATGTAACTCCAGTTTGAGAAACAAAATTCCTTGGTGCATAACCTGGGTTCTTAACCCATTGAACGCCGGGAATCCAGACACCATAGATCCATTGTCTGGCGCCTTAACGCGTCATTGGCCGTCAAATGATTAAACCACCTTCCTTTTTATTAATCTTTGACCGCCAAAGACGCTTTTAAGCGTCACAAACAATAGATTTTCTATTAGATCTGGATTCCTGGCGGTCAAGGGTTAATAAAAATTCTAAAACGGTGATTGTCATAAAACATACATGATTAAAGGGAATAATCAAATATACCCAATAAAATGACACACAACGGCTATTTGAAAAAGATATTCCAATAAATGTAACTCGAATGAGTTTATGTTTACACCTGTTTGTTTATTGTAACTGTATTTGTATCTTGTATGAATAAATAAATAAAAATATAAATAAAATTGTATTAATCACAAAAAGTATACCTTGTAAGTTATTTATTGTTAAAACAATATTCTAGGAAATGATAATGGCATATGTGATGTAATATTAATTGATATTGAAGGGGTAGCATCATTAATAACTGAGCACCCGCGCATTTGCTACCCGAGCTACCCCCAAAGCACAGTTGACACCGAATTAAGCTCAACTAATCTAATAAACTGCGTACTAACCCGAAAATGTCGGCATTAATTAGCGTGCAAACAACTATCAATATGTCGTGAAATGGAATGCCTGAATAGAGCAAAGAATACATTTTAGACACTGAATTACCAAAAAGGTCCTATCGGATATTATATCACGATTCAAATTTACATCGACGTACTACCAATTTGCAGCTCTGATCTGATGGAAGCTTTCATCTCAGAGACTCGATTCAGACGTCCCCCAGCCGGCGTGGAGGGCGAACGTGTCGCGCGCGTATCGTAACTGTCATTCGTGATCGCTTTTCATATTTCGAACGGATTTATTTTCAAGTGTCAAGTGTTGTGATTGGCGGGAAACTGACGTAAGTTTTTTCTTCCTAAATAGAGGTATTGAAATGTACCAGTGTTTTGAGTGGATTTTAGGAACATGTTTAAATACTTGGGGTTACAAATTGACTGCCCCTGCGTTCAACATCAAATAAGCTTTATTTGAATTTTTAGATTGAATAGCTCTAATACTTCACTTCATTTTTATTCATATCTTAAATACTTACACCGATTTTCGTCACGTACATCAAAATGTTTGGATACTTCATACTAAAGTATGGCATTAATAAAAATCCTTTATTTGCAGTTTCAGGCGCTATATTAGAGTGACCGTACATTAAATCAGTACAATTCAGGATTTTTAAAACTTAAGAAACATAATATAAAAGTATCAATTTAAAACTCCACAACTAAAATAATCTCTTGAAGTTCAATTATTTCACCTTATGCCATAAAAAATCCTGTATAAGTTTTTAATATATCATGTAATGATATATTATCTGCTCACTATACACGTATTTGATTTTATCAGTAATGATTTCATTAAAATAGTGCTGTTGCATAAAAAAATATGAAAAAGAAAAAAATAAACAAAACAAAAAAGGTTTAATGTGAATAAAAGATCCTTTATCCAAAAAAGTACCTATACGGTTTGATGGATCGTTTGCCTCAGCCGTTATATATACGTATAATGTTCCAATATTGAATTTTTAAAATGCTCAAAATATGAATCGTTCCATTTTTAAATTGAACAATGGCGGTACCAATTAAAGCGAACCTTATTAATTTCGCCAATTTACTGTCTGGTGGTCAAACTAGTTGTTGGTTCTGTGAAACTTATTAAGCAGAATATTTGAAATATTTACTCATAATCCGAATGTATTTAATTTGAAACTCTTTATTTGTTCCTGGCTGCTTTTAATAAGGCTATTAAACATGAACACTATTAGTTGTTTTGCTTTCTTTAAAAAAAAAAAAATAAAAAATGTCTTTTATTTAATTTAGGTCCTCATAGAACACTTAAATGAATGTAGCTACCACAGGTTCGGACTGTCGTTATCTACTAAGAATAATCCAGCAAGAAACTCAGTAGTTACTCTTTTAGAAAAAAGTGTTTTGTACAGCATTGTATTATTTCTATCATATAATGAACATAACAATAAAGCCTATTTTTGCTCCTAATAAAAATATCATAATACCAAAACCTGAACCAGGCGCAACGGCGTCTGGGCTGACATCTCTTAAAGAAAGGAGTCATCAGAGAAGGCTCTAGTCTTAATGTTGGAGATTCAGCTGTAATAAAAGCTGTAGATGAAGACCTAGACATATTTTATATGAATGCTGGGTTCCCTTATTTATGATAAAATACTAAACTTCTTTCGCTCCTGATAGGCAAGCATTATGATGGATTTTGGTACTATTACAATTTTTTTCTATCTAGACATTGAACAAGCAATTAACATTTTTAGTTTGTTAGCTAAAGACAATAAATAAATAAATAATAAATAAATATCCACTGACATTTACACACAATATACAATATATCTATAAAGTTGAAATAAAGGATTTAATTTCAACTTGATAGAAATGATAGCTTTCAAATGTAACATTGACCATCGTCATACTTTATGTATCTACTTAGATAAAAAATAAGTCAGTGTTTATTCAATTCGAGCCGGCATGAAACTTAACGGTCGCATCTTTTATCTATCGTATGTAATTTTTTCCCGTGTTGGAATACTAATTACCATTAAACCTTGGAATACTAATCCTTGAAGTGGCAGTGGACATACTGCGTAGAACCGATGGCCGATGGGGCAGAAAGGCTCTCGAGTGGCGTCCACATATTGGCGAAAGAAGTGTAGGCTAACCCCTAACCAGATCGACCGCAACCAGATCGACTGGATGATGATGATTACCCTTTGAATGCCAATGACACCTAAAGGCGTCAGAAACGATAGATTTTGTTGTGTCTGGCGTTCAAAAGTTAAAATGGCGGGTAGCAGATGAATATCGACTTCTAGGTATCGGCCCGCATGGAAATTATAAAAATTATGGAAGCCATCGTAATAGATATCTGTGACCATCAAGATAAGCTAATTATTTTGAACCAGTTACAAAATTATTTTCCATTAAAGTTACTAAGACTTTTACGGATTTACATAAATACAATGATACAAAATTTAACAGATATAATTAGTCTCTCCATTGGTTATAGGCTGATGATGATGAAATTAATGAATAAGTAAGTATCCAAATTTTATAAATAACTTTTTAGGTAAAACTTAGGTTTGCTATTTGTTATTCTAGGCATAGTAACAATATCGTCCTTTGTTTTTTTTTCATAATCGTCATAGTCAGCTCATTATACAACCTTTGCATTTCTTCTTAGGCGTGTGCAGGTTTCCTCGCGATCCTCACTTGTTTTTTTACAAAAATCGAAATACTTATATGAGTACTCGTACCGCGTAGCCGCGTTTTTAAGTGCGACAAATGTAAGCCCAATGAGCATACACTGGCTGCCAGTTTACGCTCTGTGAGAGCGAGTCAAGACGCACGAATATTAGAAGAAATTACCGTTTTTTCCCAAAATGCCATCCTGTGCAATTGTAACATGCCATCATCGCAATGAATCAGTAAATTTACCAAGAAATATAATAACTTTTCACAGATAAGAACCGAAAAGAAATTGCGACACTGGGACTGCCTATAAACTTGGCGGCTTGTCCAGTCTAATTGTATATTCGGATGTCTATGACTCGTACCTAACCCATTAAAGTTAGATATGCCACGTGGTAAATTAGCTATCGGCGTGTTTACTTTTAAAAGTGTAAGAGGGCCATTCAGACAATGCAAGACAATAAGGGAGGAGCCCAAACAAGAAGATAAACAATGGAGGCCATTTAACCTTTTTATCATAAACTATGATTGTACAGAAGGGGTTACGTTTTAATTTTCAGAGCGATTATAATAATATTTAACCTATGCCAGTTAAAATTATATTTGTGCAAATGTATGTTATATCCCTATGGAATTTTGAATTATGAAACATTAGACTAGAATAATGTAAAACCATGATTAATTTTCTATATATCATAAGTTTAACATAGAAATAGGGCATTTTTTCTACACAGTACGCTATTTCCTTATATACTCGGTTCTCAAGTACCTGAGTTTATTTTAATTGCATAAATAGGAACCTACTTAGATATAACAAACAATTTATAGTAGTAATACCTATAAACTTTCGTAAATGGTCGCGGGGATGACAGACCCCGCAAACAATAGATGTTCTTTCTACCATTAGTCTCAGAGCATATTTTTTTAATAAGATTCCGATCGCTTTGTTTAGAATTTGTCTTACAAAGAATCATCGAACAATATTTTCACTTTACTTGTCACAGATACGATGTAATAAACATTCGTGTTTTGGAATGCATAGCCCTCCGACACTTAATGTACCAAATAACCTATACCTCCATTCTCAAGTAATTTCATCGCGTAGGCAGTAAATGTATTTTCATTGTCCGCACCGTCTGTGTATTACGACTCTTTGCCTTCGATGACAAGACGCTTCTCATTTGACTATTGTATGCATGTCATTGCCTTCGACTTTGTTTTGATGGCTTGAATTGTGTAACCATAATGCATAGCAGGTAACCGGCCGAAACCTCGGCTAACAAGTTTCGAATGTATTCGACAGACGCTCATTATTTTAGGGATGGAAAGGAACGTCTTTAAACGTGTTTATGATGCTACTTACTATAAACATAAAGTCGAGAAGTTTTGGCGGGGTTTTATTTAGCGCCTAATGTTACCTGACTTTAAGTATTCATATACTTTTTTGAAATTATAGACGATTCTTATTATTTTCCGGTGACATCAATATCATGATTGCTGTATGGTGAAAGTATGGACTAGAATTAGCAACAAAACAAATTTTATAGGACCATCTATAAAAAATATGATTAATTATTAAAACGATGTAGTATGTCTGAATGTCATCTGAATTGTATATTTCTATTGAACCTGTTTACCTCTATCTAATATTAACACACAATACCGAAGTTTCTAAGACTATGAGTTACGTTTGAGTAGGCTTGAATAAATCAAAGTCATATCAACTTAACCTTCCAAGGGACATGCAAAACCTCTTAATGTGACGTTATCTGAACCATACTTGAGCTTAAAAATAGAGAATAGACACAGTTCTAAAAGAAATCAGTAGGTATTATAAGTGAAATTACCGGGTACTAGGGACCTAACATCTGTTGTCTCGGGCGACGGGGGCAGTGCGGCATTGATGGAGAATAATAACTGTATATCAGTTGTTGTTAGATATCGTCCCGTGAAACAGGAGTGTTATGCACTTTTGTGTTTCGGGATGAGGGCACTGTAGCTAGTGAAATTACCGGGTATAAGAGACCTAACATCTGTTGTCTCGGGTGTAGGGCGCGATGCGGCATTGATGGAGGATAAAACTGTCTATCAGTTGTTGGTCTCCTTTAATGCCGCTCTGTCATGGTCTGGCGTATCACTTACCATCAGGTGAGCGTCCAGACCGTCTTGTACACTTATAACATAAAAAAAAACTATCAACGTGAGGTGAAAATAAACAAGATGCAAAATCTGACTCAAACTCGGAGGAAATAGACCGAGGACTCAAAGTGTCCGCGGCATAAAACTGCCCATCGCGTCAGTTGGACAGAATTTTCATTCATAATCACGTCGGTCGTTACATGCCATAGTAGTATGCTCGTGCTTTTGTTTTTCCCTTTTAATGTCGCGTTAAGGTCGAAATTTAAGATAATAATTTTATTTCGGAAATATATCGAGTCAACGACTTCTTTATATACGAGTTAATATGTCTTCATGATTAATAATAATAATAATAAATAATAAATCCACTGACATTTACACAGCGCCATCTAGCCCCAAGTTAAGCGTGAAGCCTGTATTATGGGAACAACGGATAAATATACTTAAATAATTTTTTTTTTTTCGTAAATACATACATATCATACATAGAAAACACCCAGACCATTACAAACAGACATGTTCATGCACACAAATGTTTGTACTGCCCGGGGATCGAACCCGGAACCCTTGGTGTTGCAGTCGACCACTCAACCGCGACACCAAATGGGTCGTCAATCGATTATGCATCTAGTAAGTTTATTGTTTATCCTAGAAGTTAGGTCATAGGTGGCCTTCACCTACGTTTTTTCATTTCATCTTGTTGCTCCCACTTAACATCAGAACCATTTTTCGTTTACCTACCTATGATAAAGATAAATATCCAATGACATTCACACAGCGCCATCTATAGCGCCAAGTTAAGCGTGAAGCCTGTATTATGGGTATTAACAACGGATAAACATACTTATAATTTTTTTTTTGTAAATACATACATATTTACTATAAATGTATCGTGTTTTCTATGTATACATAGAAAACACCCAGACCATAACGAACGGACATGTTAAAAATAAAAAACTATCATCTTTTTAAAATCTAAGTTAAATAAATAGCTGGTGTATATCCATGTCAGTACTAAATATCAGTGGACCAGCAACACTGAATTGAACAATTCCCTTGAATTGCCTCCTAAACTTGACAGTTCACCGAACACAGTAACAAGTTGTGAATCGGCCTTTGACAGCCCCTTAGGCTCGTTGTGTAAATTTTAAGGCTGAGAGCCATCTGCGCTTGCCACTTGCCCGGTGAAGCTGTAAAGGCAATCTGCGGAAAACAGCAGTAGTCAGTTCGAAAAAAAAAAAAAACCTTTGACAGCTAAAAGCATTTCTGATGCTTACCTATACAGTCTCAATATTAACAATATTCTAAGCAATTTTTGTCACGTTATATAAAGCCATAATTAATTTTGTACGATTTAACAAGAACAGCTTACAACAAGCTGCTTATTCGATATCTTGTAATGTCGACTTACCTTTTTGCAATTTCTTTAAAATACTATGCATATATCTAAGATCCCAAAGACCAAGTTAATTGTGTTGTCCTGAACAAAGCAAAAAATTAATAACTTTTTTTTACACGTGCATGACGAATGTCTGTTTGAATTGGTTTGGGGATTTTCAGTGTATTTTCGAAAAAATATGTAAGCATGTTTTAACAACGATGTTTAGTATCCATAATACAGGGGCTCACTATTTTAATTCGAAAAACGTTTCATCGAATGGCAATAGGGATGATGTCAATTTTTTTTCTGCTATTATATCGATGGACCGCATAATAATAGAAACATTGGTAAAAAAATTACTCTGTTAACATTAAAACTCTCAGAGATTTTCCAATTCTAAAAACACATTAATGGACTTTCCCAAAAACGCTTCATACAAATGGCTACCTAGTCATGACGTCACGCATCAGTAATTAGTACGCATAGTTTGTGAATTTTGTACTACAACTATATTAAATGTTGCGTTTACTAAAACGGTTTCATAGCAAAAGTTGCTTTAAATTGTATGTGTTATCCAAACATTTTAGACAATTAATGAACTTTAAAAATGGACTTGCCCATCTAACTTTGAAGACTAATAAAATTCATAAAACATGAGTTTTCGAGCTGAGAGTAAGCACATCGTTATATGTAATCCAGATTTGTAATAATATGACATAGTTCTTACGATTTTAGGACCCAGTCATCATGCCTATTCATCGATGACATCTCGTGGAATGTCTGTTTCAGCGATGTATTATTTACCCGAAAGTTGATACGTCGATGGTTCATTTCATTTAATGACTTGTAGTCAAAGGTTTGAATTCTCGAAATACTGGAGGTTGATAAAACAGTTTGTCGCTGGTCTATTTCATGTAACTACTAACATGTAACAACCACCCGTTGTTTAGTACTCATATTACATGCTAATGCTTAGTTTTGGGCTAGATGGCGTTGTGTGAATGTCAGTGGATATTTATTTATTTAATTTATATAGCTCTATCTAGTAGTTCAACAATGTACAACCAAACAAGGATTATATTTATCAACTATATAAATTAAATATAGTCATGTCGCAGACAATAATGTCACAACCATTCGTGTCGACTATATCCTAATTGAGAATATTCCATAAAAGCGAGTACTGATTGCTTACTTTGTTTTATAAATTGGATCATTGTCAACATAATAGAGGATAATCCATTTGTTTTCGCTCTGGATATTTCTTTAGATAATAGATACATTGTGACGGAATTAAGTTGTTCGGGCGCCATGTTTGTTTTGTTTATATCGGATTTGCTTTTCTAAATTCCTTAAATGAGTCCTTAAATATGATATATCAATTAGAGCGTCGGTGGCACATTAAACAGTTGCCTTCCGATTTGGAGACTGCAGGTTCAAATACAAAGCATATCCTGGAGATGGGTAATTCGATAGTTCGAACGGAGGGTACGTCAACGCCGCCATTCTTGTATTGTGCTTTTCCATACTTTCTTCGGGAATAGTGCAGTGGTTTCCACTTTCTTCCTTTCTTCACTTGAATCCCAAGGCTGACGGAACGTCTTCCGGCTAGTTGTCCTTTCAGGTTGTATGATTATATCGCCATCGGTCACCACTAGCGTGAGCAGGTGAGGTTGACAGTTAGCCCAAATAAGATGTTAAATCTGTTCTCCCCTACCTCCCTTAGGAACCATCCTAAGGGAGGTATGGGAAGAACAGGAGTCATTAACATCCACCAACCAATCGGTATTGGGCATGCGTGGTTGATTATAACCCATTTCGGATTATTTGGTTAATTTATGTGACAAGTTAGCAACGTATAGTGATACCTTTTTCGGGGTTGTACAACAGGTGACGGTTGCCTGGTACCAGGTAGACTATCAGCTTGATTGTTAACTTTTAATTGGAAATTTATTAACTAGAATTGAATATTAAAAAATAATAACTTCAATTCGATATCAAAGTACGCTGAACCTGCCCTAAGATAAATCAGGTCGATTCTTTCGCCCCGCTCTCGATATATCTAAATAACATCACTCATATATCTCTTTGATTTACGTCCGTTGACCCTGTGAAAGATACATGCCCTTATGATATTGTTTCGGAGAAATTATTGCGTAGTTTTACGACACCGAGCTATATATTGGTTTCTTGAAATTGTAATGTTGGTACGATTATGTAGTGATTGTTATAAGACAATGGAATGAAATCTTATTGGAAGTATAATCCATTCCTTGGATATAAAAGGTTGGATAGATATAATATATAATATACTTGTTTCTTTGTATACAACAACAAACGTTTCTTGTTGTAAATATACGTATTTTATATGTAAAATAACCAGCAAAGAAATGATGTTCAGACACATAAACTGTTGTACTGCAAGTATCTACAGTATATAAGCCTATGTTACAACCATTACACCAAATATCATCATCATCATCAGCTCATTATACGTCCCCACCGAGGGGCACGAGCCTACCCTATAAGGTGATTAGGCCTTAGTCGTCCACGCGGGCCCAGTGCGGATTGGACGACTTCACACACAACCTTCGAATCTCTTCGCAGGCGTGCATGAAGGTTTCCTCACGATTTTACCTTCACGTAAGAGCGTCGGATAACGTACATATATTTTTCGAAAATTCGAAAAGACATTGTACGTGTCGGAATTTGAACCTCAGCCCTGCCGGTAGGAAGGCGACAGTCCACACCATTGAGCCACCGACGCTCTACACCGAATAGGTCGTAATCAATTAGTCATAATGTGAGCAATCAAGCAAACATAGTTGAAGCTACATCGATTGCATATAAATAAAATTGGAGTGATTGTTTGCAATATTGATATAACATTTTATTTGCTTCAATATATACGGTACATATGCCAAAATAACTATTTTAAAATTTTGTCTGCCTGTCTCTCTCTATAATTTTTTTTTTGCCTCGTGACTTAAAGTGCATCCACAATGCATGCACTTTAAGTCACGAGTAGGTAGGTCCTTATTTAGCAAAAAGAATATTCTCGATTGCACCTGTATATAATAGTAAACAAGAAGGTATTATTTAATATTACTTTATAAACCTCACCGGTATAAAAGTCCATTTATTCTTAATCTCAGTAAGAAGTAAATCATTTTTGAAAAAGAGCCTGAGGTAAGAACGTCAGTTGGCGTGATTTATGACCAGTTTTGGGTTATACGAATACCGCCATTATTTAAGAGCATATTACATAAACTAAGGGGATGCTACATATTAATCTCAGTTTTAACCTATAGAATAAAGTGTATCGTATATCGTGAGTGGTTCAATCAGAGTAAATCAGGGGGTGCTGGTTCAAAACCCGCTACGTACCAATGTATATTCGAAAATATATGTACTTTTGAGCGTCTGTAACTCAATGGTGTGGACGGTTGCCCTCCTACCGGATGGGCTGAGGTTCAATCCCGCCACGTTCCAATGTGTTATCGAAATTATATGTACGTTATCCGACGCTCTTACGGTGAAGGAAAACATCGTGAGGAAATCTGCGCAAAACTGCGAAGAGATTCAAGGGTTATGCGTGAAGTCGGTCAATCCGCACTGGGCCTGCACGTGGCGGGATTTGGACCTCAGCCGGTAGGAGGGCAACAGTCCACAGCATTTAAAATTTCAAAATAAAATAGAAACACCCCCGCTTGCTTATACAAAAAAGATTTAAACGAATCATAATTACAAAAAATATAAAGCACAAATCTTAATATGATACAGTACTGAGTGTAGGAACAATATTCCTTGAACAGCATATCGTGTAGACTCCCATACGTTGCTATTTTTTCAATTTGTCCTCATCCATTCGTTTGTACTCAGAGGGATTCCAGCCGATATCCCTGTCGAATTGATATTTTTCCAAGATAAAGAAATAATTTGCGTTTTATCCTTAAATATTTACATTTTATAACTAAGTTTGGTGACCCATTTGGTGTAATAGAGACGTCGGCTACTACACCAAGGGTTCCTGGTTTGATCCCAGCAGTACAAACAGTTGTGTGTGAACATGTCTGTTTGTATTGGTGTGGGTGTTTCTATGTATAGTATGTGTGTATTTACAAAATAATATAAGTATGTGCATCTGTTATTTAGTACTATATTACAGGTTTATTACTTTAAAAATTGTATCAACCATAAGTAATACCTTTTAGACGAGCGTCTGTTGTACTGGAGCCAACATAAAATAAGAAATTTGAAAGAAAAAGTGAAATAACAATTCTCGTCAATGGTACGAGTGAATACGAACATATACACAGTACAACCCATACAAAGAGACATTTACACACACACTAAGGATTCTACTGCCCGGGGATCGAACCTGGAATCACATCTATACCATTACACCAAATTGGGTCGTATACAGGGTCCACATACATAAACAAATACTCGACCTCTTTTGACCGTTAAAATTATCATCTTTCAAAAGAATATATTTATAGAAAAGATAATTTAAATTGTCCTCTTCCATTATAAGTTGGTTGTCTGGAAGAAATTACTATTTAGTAATAAGGCCGCCAATTGTACTTTTTTCCTGTGCAGAATCTTGTTAGGTGTTTAATTTGTTTTGTGCAATAAGATTATCTATCTATCTATCTAAAATCCACTGATCTCGTAAATCGAGCACTTTGCAGAATTACCACCCAATATTGTAATACAGCAAACAGACTGATTTCAACGTATAAAAAGCTTAATTTAAAACGGTTTTATATCCTCCATTCTTATTTCAGTCACGTCGGACTCGGGACGATTTTTAAACGTGTATTTTCAATTTTTCTGAGTATTGTATACAGAGTTTTAGCACCGGCCTTTTAACTCGTGTTTGTAAGCTGGATGTGTGTTACAATCTTTTTAATTAATTCAGCTACCCATATGAGATTTAGCCTATAAGTTTTTAAGCATTTAAATGGTTAGTGTATATAATTATTATAGTAGGTAACACCTAGGTACCTGATGGAACATAATAACTCAGTTAAGTTTAGATAAGTGATGTTTACGTTTAGCACAGATTTCCCAATACAGGAGATGGGGCAAGCCGCGTTTAAAGTGCGACAAATGTAAGCTCAACGAGCATACACTGCCTGCCAGTTTACGCTCTGTGAGACGAGTCAAGACGCACGAGTATTAGAAGAAATTACCGTTTTTCCAAAATGCCATCCTGTGCAATTGTAACATGCCATTATCGCAATGAATCAGTAAATTTACCAAGAAATATGATAACTTTTCACAGGTAAGAACCGAAAAGAAATTGCGACACTGGGACTGCCTATAAACTTGGCGGCTTGTCCAGTCTAATTGTATATTCTGATGTCTGTGACGTTTAGCCTTAGGTCCCAGCTACAATCATAGAATGGTAGTCGTTAAGAAACACCAATCCACATTGAGCCCACGCCAATGGCCTGATGTGGGCCTGATCTTCCAAAAGCTTTGCTGAGCGGGAAGCCCTGTGGCCCGTTACAGGCTAAGATGAATGTTTTGTTTATTTCTTTTATATAATTAAAAACTTATGAAACTACTTATACGTAGCAGCTGGCTTAACTAGGTGTTAGAGTCGATACTGAGTCGTCTAGGTAGGTACCACCGCAGTGCTAGATATCATCCCGTGAAATGAGAGTGCCATGCACTTTTGTGTTTCGGGATGAGGGCACGGTAGCTAGTAAAATAACCAGGTATAAGTGACCTAACATCTGTTTTGTGTCTCATAAGTAACAGCGGTATTCATATCTATTTCAAATGCGTCGTCAAACAAAGTTATTTGTTAGAAACTTTTAAATTTCATTTAGCATGAAAGTGTTATAATACATAATTTCCACTTTGGTATCATTATGACCGTCCCTCGTATAATAATTATTAATAGAATTCAATATCAATGGTTAATAAAAGACACTGATTACCCTTATCTCCAATGTCACAGTGACACTTCCAGAGAAATGGCACGGCAGATTTTAAATCATACTTTAATTGTTCGCTATTTTTTTATTCGACGACCCATCTTGTGAAATGTTTGAGACGTCGGCTCTTACACCAAGTTCCGGGTTTGATCCCCGGGCAGTACAAACCTTTGTGTGCATTAATATGTCTGTTTGTATTGATCTGGGTGTTTTCCATGTACCTGTTAAACGTATGTCATCATCATCATCAGCTCATTAAACGTCCCCACCGAGGGGCACGAGCCTACCCGTATAGATTGATTAGGCCTTAGTCGTCCATGCGGGCCCAGTACGGATTGGACGACTTCACACACAACCTGAGAATCTCTTCGCAGGCGTGCATGAAGGTTTACTCACGATGTTTTCCTTCACCGTAAGAGCGTCGGATAACGTACATATATCTTCGAAAATTCGAAAACACATTGGTACGTGTCGGGATTTGAACCTCAGCCTCAGCGGTAGGCGACAGTCCACACCATTGAGCCACCGACGCTCTTGTAAAACGTATGTATTTACAAAAAAAGTTTTGCCCGCGGTTATGTTAGACCTCGTTACTATACTGGTTACAAACATACACACTCCCAAACTTTTGCCTTTATATTATTAATGTGATGTTTGACATAAATATAGCAATACTCACATGTAATAATAAATCAACCCCAAACTGGTATCTAGACTAATGCAAAACCATCCCTAATGGAATATCTAGTAAGAGTGGCGGCTTGCCAGTTTGGACAGTGACAGGTAATTACTCTTATTTTCATAGCATATGCTATTTTTATCAGTAATTTAGTTATATCAGAGGGCTCTGTAAGAATACAAGCATTTTCGTAGCCACTCTAAGCAATTTTAGCCAATTCGAAGTTTGACACAAAATTAATTACAAAAAAAAAAAAATTTGATACAAATAAGTATTATAAATTAGTAATATACAGGATTAAAATAGAAAATAGTAATACATAGGAATGTAAAGGAAAGCGAAGGACCAGGATGTCTGGCGCAAAATGAGGGAGATCTATGTCCAGCAGTGGACTACGATAGGTAGATGAGACAGATAGAAAGGGGAATTTAAACTTTATATCTTATTAATCAAAAGCTGATTTGAATATAAATTTAAAGTTTGATTTAATAGCTTTATAGTTTTCTTGTTTTTCATAGTTTATTTCATCTTTAAAGTCAAATTTTATTATAATTGTTATGCTACAAAAACTAACGAGAAACGGAGTACTTGGATATCTTGCGTAGAATGGGGGAGACATATGTCCAGCAGTGGACTGTGATATGTTACAAAGAGAGAGAAATTTACAACCCGTTAGTGAATCCTATTATCCTATTAATAAAGCTACGCGTATACACCCTATACGGGTAGGCGCGCGCCCCTCGGCGTGGTCTAGGCCTTAGTCGTCCACGCGGGTCCAGTGTGATTTGGCTGACTTCACGCACAACCTTTGAATCTCTTCGCAGGTGTATGCAGGTTTTCTCACGATGTATTTCTTCACCGTTAGAGCGTCGGATAAACGAACTGTATAATTTTAAAAATGCGTGAAGACATTAGTACGGGCCTTGAACCCCCAAATCAAAAGGCAACAGTCCACACCAATGAGACAACAATGCTCAAGTGTAGCTTTAGTGAAACCCATTAGGAAATAAGGTCTGAAAATTTAAGAATAAAACCAAGTCTTTAATTTCTTTTTCCTTTTTCTCACAATATAATGTCCTTTAAAACTCGATTTCTTATTTATGGTAAGTGACCGTTGAGACCGTAAAATCGAGCAATCGTCTAATGTGGTCGTTAAGTTTTATATTTCTAGAAACAATCATTGGTATGCTCGTAAAATGTTTTAGCTATCTGTGGTATGTAATGGAGATTCTATACCAGCAGGGCGATCGCGTCATTTTTAAACGGCACATTTATACGTATTATAATATGGGTGTAGTTACGATATCCTTCCAATCTTATAATTGTTGACTTTTATGATATTCCGTATTGCTATAGGGTTAAGCTTCAATTCGGTCTGAACTAGCTGTCAAATGATTAGCACCATATGAAATTGACCAAAAAGTTGTATTTCGGTCCAATTGTAGTTACGTTACAGCTGTCAAAATTTAGCGCAATCGGCCTGCAGGAATTTAGTAAACCAGGAGACAAGAATACAAGTGGTGTATGTCGGAGGGATTAATAAATATAAATGAATATTCACTGACATTCACACAACGCCATCTAGCTCCAAGTTAAGCGTGAAGCTTGTATTGCGAGTACTAAACAACTAATAGAAATACTTGCATATTTTTTGTAAATACTCTCATGATATTATACGTAAAAAACACCCAGACCACAACAAACAGACATGTGACGAAATGAAATGTTTGTATTGCCCGGGGATCGAAGCTGGAACCCTTGGTGTAGTAGCTGACGTCTCAACGATTACTAAATGGTTCATACAAATATATAAATATTCACCGATATTCACACCGCACTATTTAGCCCTAATTAAAACAAGCTTGTAAGTAGGAGAGACCGAGGGGAGTTGAAACAATTTTCACATTTTGTTTCATACACAAAAAACTATAGAGATAAACCTCATGATATTAGTACGTATCGATAGGTCATTCCATAAACTTGTGAATGGCTAACATTAAGAACTTACTTGTGTTAAATATTGTATAATTCATTAGTTTATAAGCTTGCGAAACATGTTTAATTGGAACCAAAACACAAAACCCTTATAAAATTATAGGCATTGTAAAATAACGTTCAAAACTTACTTTTCACGATTTTTGTCACATGGCATGCAGAATTCCAAAACCACACGACTGACGCCACCGAGGCTAACTGACTGGTTCGCGGGTAGATAAAAGTGATTAAAAAGCGATGTTACCAACTCCTAATAGTTATAAGTACCGAGAAATCTGTACTGTTTCTAATCACCTTTGTTTCAACTCCCCTCGGTCTCCCCTACTATGGAGGATAAAAAACTGACAAACATGCTTTTAGACATATGTTTTTTTTTGTGAACACTGTTGAGTTTACAAGTTGTTAATACATAGGTACAAGAGATTTTCAGATCACTTTTTAAACCCCTTCAACATTTCAATTGGGTTTGATAGTAAAAACACTCTATAGTTTCTGGTGAAGTATATATTTCGGTTTGTCAAAGTTCAAATAAAATCGACTTGTTAATTGAAAATTTCAATTGTACACGGTCATGATTCTGAGGAAATACTTGAAAAGGTTCGGGTAATGTTATTTGCATACGAGTCGGTTTAAATGGGACCGAATTTTGATTACTAAATCAGAAAGCGCGGAAGTTTTAATTTTTGGGTCTGAAGTTAAATTTTATTAGCTACGTTCTATTGTGTAAAGTGAAGTTTTTTTAACCCATGTCGTAAAGACATGGGTGAAAAATAATAATGTTGAATTTGTCTCTGTTGGTAAAAATTTGCTTAATATATTTTCCACTTTCGAAACTTTTTTTAAATTACAACTCCCATTATCAGTAGGTACCAGCTTATAAACACTATAATTATCCT
The DNA here is from genome assembly GCA_019425675.1 of Leucinodes orbonalis. Taxonomy (NCBI): domain Eukaryota; kingdom Metazoa; phylum Arthropoda; class Insecta; order Lepidoptera; family Crambidae; genus Leucinodes; species Leucinodes orbonalis. The sequence continues at coordinate 61,820 of PQWD01005415.1, forward strand.
CTCTTTACAAAAGAAAATTAACGAAGAAGCAAAGTCGCTGGCCTGGTACTGGCATTGCTATGCTTAAATGAGTCTTCAACAATGTTAGTTATTATCTTTATAAAGGCAATAAACAAATTTAAAAACTAGAAAAAGCACTTCATGTAGGTTACCTAGTTTGTTATTATTTTCAACTCAAGTACAACTCAAGTATAGTTGAGTTAGAATTTGCTCAATGTGTCATTTCTCGAACCTAAAAATTAAGATGAAATTTTTTCCTTCTCTTTTACCGGTAACAAATAAAATGTTCATCTCTTCTTAGAACATTTTCCAAGTTCTTGCACAACTGCATTGAATTGCAACAAAAAACATCTACATTGTACATGACGCCTTTCTGACGCCATTGTTCCGAATAACAAGAACAGCTAATTGGAGACTAATTAGTGCTGCAACCATCCCGAATAGTTGGACCGAAACCGGCGAACTATTCGTGGAGTGCACCGTAAACGGTCCGATAATGACTCGCTTTGAACTAGAAAAGCAAAACCACCCGGTGTTTAAGGGAGCGAGAAATTCAAAATTAGTTTCTATGGTATATCAAATTTTTTAATCATCATCATCATATCAGACACATGGTGTCCACTGCTGAACATATTTCTCCCTCAATAACCACTCCAAACGGTCGGAACCCGTCTGCATCCAACGGCCACCCGCAACCTTCCTCAGGTCATCTGTCCATCTTGTGGAATTTATCAATATTTCAAGTTTATTTTTATGTATTCACTTTGAATTATGAGTTAGAATAGCATCTTATCTATCTTTTAATTAACTTATTTGACAAAGATTTGATTGATAACTTACCTTATGAAGATTGATAAATAGGAATACTCTTTTCAGCTTAGCAAAACCGAGGACTTATATGCGGTGTAATTGTTTTGCAAAAAAAATAATTAAAACCTATATATAATTAGAACTACGGCGGTTAAAAGGTAAGTGGATAACTTTTTCAAAATAAGGTATTACTTAAAACAGAGATAATTATCATAATTTACTACACAAATAATCTCCACTAAATCCATAATGCACAATCATTAAGTCGCACTGCTGCATATAGCAAGAAAGCCAAAAAACAACAAATCAAAAACTTGAATCTAATCGTAATATTTATTCTCTTAGAATTCAAACTATTGAAACAAAGGAATATTCAAATGTTCATTCCAAAACCCGTGAGCATGCAGGGAAAAGCTAAAACAGTAAGTTCCTATAACAAATAAAATTAAAGTAGAAAACTTCCAAATACAAACTGAATAAAGAAAACCAGAATCGTAATAACATCTTTGCTATTCCAGATAAAACATATTCAACAATGCTGATTTAAATACGAAAATTCGTGTAGATAATAGAAAACAATTGTATGTGGAATGTTTCGAACACTGTTTCTATGTTAATATATAGGTAGTAGTTATTTTATTTAATAAGTGAAATTGCACTTACATACTTGTATATGGTTGCTTTAGTATAAAATTTTACGAGTACATTTGCAAAAAACGAATGACAGGCGTTTTTCATTTGTTGCAAATGCTGGCTTCCATGTTAATTACATAACCGCAGAATATAAGCTGTTTGTTTGTTTTAATTTTATTTCGTTTTATTTCATCATCATCAATATATATATATATTATATATATATATATATATATATATATATATATATAACAGCTATATTCTCACCAGGCTTATAATAAAAATATACGAATAGCTGCAACTTTGATTAAAATTAATTTAATATAAAATTAAAATTGTATCAACATTTTACGAAATACATCCGTTAATATCAGTTTATTTTATTACAATAATTATTAGAAAATTAGAAAATGTTTAATTATTTTTTATTTATTTGTAACTTCTGAATAAATAAGTTTTTATAAAAATAATATAAGCCGTTAATACTCATTGAGCAATATTTCTATTTTCCTATGCTATGCTATATTTCCAAATTTAACAGCGATATGCAAATAATTGTAAGGTTCTTCGTTTCGCAGCTATTCTGATTTATGCGTTAAACTAAAACATTCGCATGCGCATTCTATTATGTATATTTATATACTTGTTCCGTTTGGTACCCTGCTGAAAATTTTGTAAGACATTTTTGAAAGAGAAAGATGTGAGAAAGAGTATGAGTTTTGTTATCATATTGACTTTGTTTATAAATGGACCTTGGAATTTCTCCAACCACATGATCGATAATTGAAAGGGGTCTACTGCGAGCAACATTAATAAAATATCAATATCAAACTGTTATGGAATACAAAATTTATATAGTTTGTCGAACATTCCCATATAAGTGGAAGTCCAAACGAGCTATGAATATTTAGCGATATTTTAAAGGCATTGAAAACTTAAATTTTCGTTATTTTGGTGGTTAAAATATAATTAATTTGAGTAGTCAAGATTTAGTTTATAATAAATTGATTTCAGACATTTACAAATACATCCTTTATTCATACGACAGACATAATATGGACTTGTCTACTTGTAAAAAACATACCTGTACTACTTAGTCGTTGGAGGTTTCGTAATCATAAACTAAACACCTTGTATCTATATTAGAATAATCATTATTATATTATTATCATAATTATATTTACCGAAGATCTGGCAGCTACCTTGGACAAAGAATCAGTCTGTGCAATCCAAAGGGGTAACGCTGCTAGTATTTTCGGAACCTTGCCGAAAGGGACTTCCTTTAAGTATATTTTTTAGTTTTAATTATTTATTTTTAAGTGTTTAGGGTGTAATATATTTTAGTTATAGTGTTATTTATGTAATTAGATTTAACATGTGTTTGTATTTACAACTTTTTACGTATTTTTTTTGGTGTGATTACACTTCATTATATTTGAGTTATGGAGATGACATAAAATTGAGGACAATCAAGAACCCAATGTGTTCATATCATTAAATCTAAAAAGTGAGTCCATACATTATATTGTATAAATATTCACTTTGTTTATTAAAAAGTAAGTATTTAAAAATTTGGTACTTTATGTATAGTGTTTGGCAAAATAAATAGATCTTATTATAAATACAAAATGCCGGCTTTATTAATACCAAATTATACGTAATTTTCACAACTGATAAAAATCCAAGTATATTAATATCTCCAAAATATTTTATGAGATGGATAGATATTACAAAATGGCGGCTCCAGCAAATGGCGTCGTGAATTATTAAACTGCCTTGTACTGGCTGGGGAATATTAAATTTTGCGTTATAATTACACGAAGTTAATACGTTATGTTTTTTACGTTAAAAGTTTTTAATGGTTTTATTTTCGGTAAACAAAATGTATATTATAGGGTGCACTTCAAAGCTGGTTAGGAAGGCCTGTACCTCTACAATGGAACTTTATAGGCCGGTTCATGATAGAAAAGATCTAAATAATGGAATTATAGAGGCAAGCATTTAGTGGGATTGCTAATGGTACATTTGGTAGTGGTCATACATATACATACTTACTTACTAGCTAACGTTTCATTTATTATGCAAGCTCTTGAATGTATAAATCCTTTTTTTCAAGAGTACTTCCTACCTTGATCAAAAACTACTAGGTTGTAGATTCGATACTGATACTATGTTGTAGACTCGTCTAGCAGTGCCAGATATTGTCCCGTGGAAAAGGAGTCTTATGCACTTTTGTGTTTCGAGATGAGTGCACTGTAGCTAGTATACCGGGTATAAGAAACCTTTCTGGCATCAGTACGTTATTAACGGAGAATAATAACTGTCTATCAGTTGTTGGCAGGGGCGTGCGGTCCATATATGCAGATAAGCAGTGCATACCCTAGGTTTCTACGTCTTGTCGTCTTTATCTATCTCGACGGTCGACCCTGATTGGTCAGCGCTCGCTCGCGAAATGACCGCAATATTTGTAGTCATCCATATTGTTTTTATTATGATAGAAAAAGTGAATATTATTTGTTTTATGGAGAATTTCTTTTGTAATTTGATTTCAATACTCAATACTCAATCATTTATTGCCAAACCATAATGTACATAAGATGTTACATAAAAGTGAAACCAGTGTTATGGACCCTGTTGGGCACGCAATATGAGGAATTGTGTAATGAAAAATCATAGCTGTGATGACTTATGTTCTGGGGATGTGTGTTTGCGTAAATTAAAAAGCGGCGCGTTTTCGTAGTTTTAGTTATGATATTAAAGTTCTTATAATTGCGAAGGGAAGGTGTGTACCTATATTGGATATATGCCAAAAGAAAGGTAAAACTGCGCGTTATTTTAATTTAAAATTATACGATAATTATTCCTGGCTAACAGGTTGTAGACACGTAAATAAATTGTTTTGTTTTCCGTGTATATTTTTTTCAATTCAAGATATTTTTTTTGTTTTCAATTGGATATATAGCGGATATTTTGATCTAAATAATTTACATAAAGCCGCTGCCAAACATGATTCTAGTGAAAAACATTTAGAATCATGTTTAAAATTACAAACATTTGGCAAATCTGGAATAGAGGCTGTATGTTTTTTACCTTAACATCGTTTATAAAACAATTTTAAGCACCTATTTATTGAAATTATTTTCTTGATTTAACTAATGACATTGTCTTATACAGACCATGTAGTCAAACATACATACATTTTACATGGGCGGCGGTGACATTTACCATCAGATGAGCCGTTTGCTCGTTTGCCTCCTATAGCATAAAAAAAAAATCAAATCTATAATAAAATAGAAAAGGATTGTTGTATAATTGATGCCTGCTTTGCCGGCCTTTTAAGTGGGAATACGCTCTCTTCTTGAAGAACGCCAGGTCGTATCGCTCAGGGAATAAGTCAGATGGTAGCTGATTCCACAGTTTTGTTGTCTGTTATGTTATGCATACCCTGCTCAAAATCTCTGTGCACGCCACTGGTTGTTGGTCTTCTTTAATGCCGCCCGGTCATGGTCAGGCGAATCACATACCATCAGGTGAGCGTCTTGACCGTCCAGTACACTATAACGTAAAAAATGTATGTTCAAATATCTGTGCCCCGCAGTGCAACTCTCAGTAGGCCCTATAGCTTTTTACCGCAGTAAGCCTTTGTATTAATCCAGGGTGTCAGTAACTGCTCACCAAATTTTATTGAAATACAAATCATCATCTGTTTCGAAGTGAAGTTTAAACGGTTACACACACACACATAAAATTATTATTATATACTGCCTTTAAAATATAATGAAGGTACGTATTTGGCAATAAAAGTCAGTATGTATAAAGACCTTTTCAAAAGAAAATCTATGTTCACCAGTGGACTGCGTTTATATGAAAGTGAAGCTACATAACTTTCCGGGTTGTAATGGCTCCGTAGGATATGACTCTTATAATCACAAATAAGTAAATAAATATATTTACTTATTTGTGATTATGAGAGTACGGTACCGAATACGGTAAAAAAAATAGTAAACTAAGTTACAAAAACAAAGAACAAACGGTTTAGTAAGAATACTGCATTACCTACTTGTATTTTATACCGTAAAAAGCTTTTGTTTCAACCAATTAAATTCAATTTTATTTCCGAGCCGCATTTTATCGGTTGTCGATGCAAACCGGTTCAACACGGCACCGGCAATTATTACCGAACAACAAAACGCGGCGTTTCAATTCACTATTAGCGTTCAATCTACTGAAAATACCGATTCGCAAAACTGGCCAATGGTTAACATTCCATTGCTGCCTGAACTGCGGCGCTATGGTTTTGTATTATTGTGTATAGATATATGTATATTTTACCACTAAATTTACTGTTAACCTGTTGACCGCCTATGACGCCTTAAGGCGCAACTCGCAAGACAAAAGATTTTCTATTGTATCTGGATTAACGACGTACAGCGAGTTGAATGTTTCATACTGAAAAAAGGTGTTAAACGTTCACTAATATTTAACCCTGTTAGCAGCTACTCTAAAATCCAGACACAATAGAAAATAGTTTCTGTTTAATATATTACTAAGGCAGGTAAAGTGTTATCTATACTAATATTATAAAGCTGAAGAGTTTGTTTGTTTGTTTGAACGCGGTAATCTCAGGAACTACTGGTCCGATTTGAAAAATCTTTCAGTGTTAGATAGCTCATTTACACGCTACAAGCAATAGAAGCGGAGCAGCAATGAATAATGTTTCAAAATCCGGGGGGTAATTTTCTTACTTGAAGATTCCGCTGCGTACGCTGCGTAAACGGTTAAAGTTTCGCAAAAGTCATGTATTAAAGTATTGTTAACCTTTTAAAGGTCTAAAAAAAAGTCTGCGACAGCATATGTCTATCTTTTAAGGTTAGCTCCCTATAACATATTTTTTGCTAAATTTTTTTATATATTAATTAAAATAATGCATCATTTTGCGAAGCTATTTTCATAAGTATGATATCAATCCTTATCCAAATAAATACTTTATTTATCACAAGTATTTCATTTTAAACAAAATTGCCCTTTACATCATTCAATTTAAATAAATATCTTATGAGATATCGCAGTTTTAACTCACCTATATTAACGAAGTAGCGGGTGAAAGAGAGCGTTAGGCCAAAGTAACTATTCCACGCGGACGAAGTCGCACGCAAAAGCTAGTATGTAAATAATAATAATAAATGATGTTTGTCATTAGTACACAAACCCATATACCCAAAATTAAAGCAGGGAGCTTGTAGTATTGGTACTTATTTTGTAAAAAACATACATCATCATAATATCAGCCATATGTAACAACAGAATACATGACATTAAGCGGTCTTTTCTATCTAGAAGAGATTTCAAGATTTCATTTGTTTAAATCCTAAGGCTGAGAACCATCTGCGCTCGCCAATTGCCCGGTAACGCCGTAAAAGCCATCAGCGGCCAACAGTAGTATTAGTCAGTTTCGAAAAAAAATAAGAGAGAGCTATGCACTTTTATGTTTCGGTGTGAGGGCACTGTAGCTAGTTAGTGAGTACCTATAGGAGTCCGACATCCGTTGTCTCGGGTGGCCAGTGCGGCATTGATGGAGAATAATAACTGTTTATCAGTTGTTGGTCTCCTTCAATGCCTCACTGCCATGGTCAGGCGTATCACTTACCATCAGATGAGCAACCTTACCGTCCTGTACGAATGATTAAAATGAACTCAAGATTGCGCGGAGTCCACACTTTTGCTCGCGAGTATCAATACATCGATTCCTCGGGAATCAACTATGTTCAGTAGATATCTACATTTGGGTACCTATCCAATGGACAGTGAATAGTGAACCAATTAATAGCCGACCAAGTTTCGGGCTCCACGTCGCAGTTTCAAATCGAGTCCGACTCGATTAAGTTTAATCGGCAAGCGTTACTCAAATTCATTTAAACGTCTCCCGCAGTTTGGAGACTACGATCAACTTTCCAAATGCAAAGGACGCTGAATACGGTATATCTTTAAGTAGTATTCAAATGACCTTTGAAGAAAATCTATTATATTATAAGTTTATTGTTATAATTTTGACGACCCAGGTGTAATGGTCGAGACGTCGGCTGCTACCCAAAGGTTCCGGGTTCGTCCCCAGCAGTACAAACATTTGGTGCATGAACATGTGTGTTTTATTTCTGGGTGTTTAATATGTACAGTATGTTTTTATTTATAAAACAATTGTATTCAGTATGTTTTCCATTGTTTAGTACCATACTACAGGCTTCACGCTTATACTTGAGACTGATGGCGCGTGTGAATGTCAGTTTATAATATTTAATTTTAATACTTACTAAGGCCGCTTCTAGAACGAAACTCTACGTAGATATTATTAAATTGAGTCAGAAACGGATAGCGCTGTATCGATAAATAGCGGCTCCTTTCTAACTTTATTTAAATAAAGATCAATGCTTGAGTCTCGTTCTAGAATACGGCCATAGTCTAACAATGTAAGTTTTCCCGTGCGCATTCCTCCTGCCAAGAAAATGTCATAACTATTTATAATTTTGAGTTATATGGTAATCATTGTTATTATATTTCTTTACAAAAACACGTATAAGTATGTTTATCCTTCTATAGCACATATAGTGCAAGCTTCCTGGTTTAAAAAAGGACTAAGAAAGAAAGAAAGAAATATTTATTTGTGCAATAAAAATTGTAACATGTATTCCTTAAAAATTATTTAAAAATATAATAATGCTACCAAAATGATGGCACTCAGCTAATGCCAGACAGTTTGTCAAGGCTCTGTTTGCAGTGAAACAAAAGAAGAAAAAATAAATGAAAATGAAAATAATTATGCTACCCAACCGACATAACAATAATAACGAAATATGTAGTAAATATGAATCAACGCCAAAACTATAATAAACATATTATTAAATACAAAATTATTCTTAACACATATATAAAAATCACTAGATGGCGTTGTGCAAATGTCGGTGCATTAAATTCATTATCGAGAAATACATAAATAAAGAAAATAATATTTATTTGACCACAAAATACTACGGAATAACAAAAAATTATCTAATAATGTTTATCGTATATCCAGTTTAACAAATCGGTTATTGTATGCTTCGTACATTATTCCTATACGGTAACTATAATTAATAATAATAAATAATAATAAATAATATCTACTGACAATCACACAGCACATCTAGCCCAAGTTAGCGTTAAGCCTTATTATGGGATAAACAACGGATAAACATACATGTATACATTTTTTTTTTTGTAAAACATAATATTATACATAAAACACCCAGGACATTACAAACAGACATGCTCGCACACAAATGTTTGTACTGCCGGGGATCGAACCCGGAACCCTTAGTTGTTGCGGCCGACCTCTCAACCGCACACCAAATGGGTCGTCAAATAAAACAACAACTACTAAACAACACACAACTCGGTATTTGTATTGCTTGTACATTATCCTATACTGGTAACTATAATATACTACACCCAATATCTAGTACTCAAAGAATACAAAGTGTGTTTTTATTTCTTTTTGCATTTTAAATTCAATATCAGAAAGAAACAAATCTGTATTCTCCGAATAAATGCGATCTAATCAAAGTTGATACAGAACTAAGCTCGAACTTTGCCTGATATCAATTACTAGCTTGGCATTCGCTTTAGAGACGTGTGTATAGACTTTATTGTATATTGGGATGTTTGTGTCGAATCACATTGAGGGAGGAAGGAAGGGAATTCTGACTGCCGGCACAATAATAATATTGTTACGAATTGACGTAATTAAAATGTCATTAAATATGGCGGCTAATATGTGACGTTAGTCCACCATAAAGTATGACATGCGAATTGTCAAATAGCAAAGAGTCAAGCATGTTCTAGATATTTCGCGAACTATGTAGAATGACGTCGACGCTTCGAGCTTAGCGGGCGGACAGGTATATAAGGCGGACCGATGGGTGCGCCGGCAGTCTTGTGTTCTACTCAAGAGCGAACGAAGAGCGAAATACCTGCGACTACAAGGAAGAAGCGAGTGATACAGCGATATCTAAGGGGATCGTCGAGTGTGATATTACAGTGTGAAGAGTTAACGAGTGATTATTACGTGTGTGTGCGGAAAGTGTTGTGTTATAGTGTGCAGTCTTAATTACGGATTTTAGTGCGTGCGTTAATTGATTAATTAGTACGAGTGTAAGTGTAATTAGTGTTGTGTATAATTAATAGTGGTTAATAAATAAAGTGTGTTACCGTGTTATTCTTCGTGTTTGGCAATAATTTATCCTGAACCCCCAGCTCGTAACAATATCTACCGGTAACTACAATTCGAAGAAACACAAGGCATTCGTTGTTTTACGTCGATTTTATGTGAATGTGATCCAAATCGTGTCTCCCCCCCAACATACCGTACGTAACATACCATACAGTAGCCAAGCACTTCCAGTCTCAAAAGACCAACGAAGACCAAAAGCAAACGCGGATACAGAGAAGACCAAATATAAGTCTTCTGGCATTGAAAATTTGGTCAGGAAAAAAGAACTATTTTTTTTAAATTTGGTATCGTTTCCATACTAGTTACCTATATTTTAAAGCTGTAGAGTTTGTTTAATGAATGATTGACCTGAACTATTAATCTGAACTTTTCTCCATCTAACAATAAAAGAATCATCAAAATAGATTCATAGACGATGAAGATATCCGCGAACAAACATAATAAAAGAATAAAATTCGCATCGAGTAACCTCCTTTTATGAAGTCAGTTAAAAACAAACACAGATCGTATTTCTCGTTCCAATACATAATTTTTATTCGGAAAAATAATTCAAAACACAAACTATTTCGGTGTAGCACAGTTGCGAATGAATTATTCAAACACACATAGCCCCTCACACACAGATTTCCTAATACAGGAGATGGGGCAAGCCGCGTTTAAAGTGCGACAAATGTAAGCTCAACGAGCATACACTGGCTACATGCGACATTGGGACTGCCTATAAACTTGGCGGCTTGTCCAGTCTAATGTATATTCTGATGTCTGTGCCCTCACAGGTCTTGATTTCAATAAACCTCTGCTTATTCGAATGGAAAGTAACTTCTTTAATAATAGGTGTTTCCAAATTTACAGAAGTGCGTTCTACGAAGTACTGAATTATTAATCTAAACATTAGCAAGTTTCCTATGGTGCGATTTTAGTTAAGTCAAAGGCGGTAGCGGCCAAAACGTATTATTACAAAAATAATTTGACATGTTCGAACTGTTATATTTTATCACATTTTCATGATATCATCACCAGCCTATAAAAGCCCACTATAGAGCGCAGGCCGTCCCACACAGCATAGGTATGGGGAGATTGAGATAACCCATGCGAGCCCAAGGCGGATTGGTGTTATACGATTACCAGCAGATTATGTCCTAATCGGGACCGACGGCTTATCGTGGCCTCCACGGAATCATCATCCTTATCGAATAATCAAGTGCTTTAACCTGCAATGCCCTAACGAACATCGTTAGGAAACCTGCGCATGCCTGCGAAGAGATTCAAAGGTTGCGTGTGAAGTCTGCCAATCCGCACTGGGCCCGCGGGGACGTCTAAGGTCTAAACATCCTTTACGGGTAGGCTCATGCCCCTAGGTAGGGACGATTAATGATGTTCTAACAAAACTAGCACAAAATGACATTTCAATATGCAGACACGCAGCGATTAAAATGTATACCTTCTATCTTTTTACAATTGTTTTTTGTCATACCAGTAAATTCAGTCATCCTTACTCTAACTCTTATCCCTTGACCCATAGCCGACCAACAGAGCGCGGTTTAATGTTAAATTCGAAACATAATAACTCAAGTTACGGGCTAAAACTTGGAGACGTAAGTCTATTACAGTTCATTAAGCAATAATAAATGCGGGGTAACTTTAACACTTCGTTTGGTACAGCGCAGCGGTCTTTCACGCGAAAGGCTGGTGGAGGCTGGATGAGAAAAGCGGAGGACCGGGATATCTGGCGCAAAAGGAAGGAATATATAGATTAACCAACGCTCTTTCGGTGCAGGAAAACATCTTGAGAAAAGCTGCCTACGAAGTGAATCAAAGATTGTACATTATGTGGACCATACCGCACTGAGCCGTTTGCGCGGTCGACTAAGGCCTATACTAATCACCCTTTACGGGTAGGCTTTTGCCCCTCGGTGGGGACGTATAATGAGCTAATCATAAGATGATGATAACTAACTTAAAAAAATCAAATATCAGGACATCTTGGCGTGAGAAGAAGAGAGTTAAGATATCACGTAGTCAGTTTTTGTTTTTATTTACAAAAATTTGGTGTTTGTTAACTAAGCAATGCTGTTTGTTAACTAAAGCTAAGCTAACAACCATTAGGTGTTTGTTAACTAGCGCGAACATTAGCAAATGAGGCAAATTATTACAACGGTCACTTATAACAAGGCAGTTTATAACCTTAGACTGCTTCAATTGGAACAAATCAAGAAAAAGAATCATATCTTATGATATAAATAGTTTTAGTTTAGGTTCTTATTTATTCACTTCAAGGCCTTACGAGTACATACCTAGTTCATGGAAAATGTGTAAGATTTGTTCTGAATGACTAAAATCTCAAACATAGTCAATTTAAAACTCAAAACAGCTGACAGGAGATTGACTCATTAAAATTTACGTGTGATAAGCGTGGTGTTTTAAATGTCCCAAAGTTCATACATTTAATTGACGCTGTCTCTTTCCCGTCGGCTATCTAGGTTCGATGCCCGGGTCATACACCCCATTAGAGTGCACTGACTACTTTTTGTTATCACTTACTAGACCTTTAATGAAAGCGGCCGAGTTATCGAAACGCGGTACAACAAGCGTATATTGGCATATACGAGTACAGCTTTCGGGTTCCGTGGTATACTTTAAATTAATTAAATGGCTAAAATATTTTTTTATGAAATGTCTTTTTGTCGTCATAGTCCAAAATAACTAAAGATCAGAAATTACATATTTTTCTTAGCGTAAACGATAACAAACTTTTAAAAATAATTAACAACCAAGGAATTCTCACAAAATCAATTCCAATCTTCCCGTAGGCGCCTTGAAAGTTTTTGACATATAAACAAATTAATGGCGCGCTCGAACTTTTTTGTAGATGTTTTTTTTTATAATTTATCAGTTAAAGTAACCAGTGACCATACAGCCAAGTAAATTATAATTGTGATTTTACCGGTAATTTGGCAACAACATTTCTGAATCATTTATTAACTTTGTTAAAAAAAATTTTTGCGCAAGTGAATACTTGGTACGCCTTCTAGTGTTAAACATTTTTAGGATAGGTGATCATAATTACTAAAGGTACGTTGTATTATAGCCAGTTTGTTTTAATATAATAAAAAAATATTATATTGACTTCCGCCCTTTTTATGGTATAAGTGAGAAAATAGGCAGATAGACATCTTATGATAAGAAGTAGGTGGCGACTAGAGAATCCTATAGTGGTTCCACAGTGATGTTGCTAAGTGGTGGCACGGAATACAAAGTTATCCCGGTAATAGTATCCCTTCACCACAGGAAGCCTACCACCATCTAGAACAGACATACAATAATATAACTTCACCATTTTTGGACAAAATGCTGGCGCTTCATTCTAGTGAACCTTTTGAATACCCCCAGATACAGCTATGTATATTAATAATATTATATATTAGAGCGTCGGTGACTCAATGGTGTGGATTGTTACCTTCCTACCGTGAGGGCGCAGGTTCAAATCCCGCACGTACCAATGTGATTTTCGTAATTATATGTACGTTTATCCGACAGTCTTACGGTAAAGGCAAACATCGTGAGGAAACCTACGCACGCCTGCGAAGAAATTCGAAGGTTGTTCGTGAAGTCGGCCAATCCGCACTGGGCCCGCGTGGACGTCTACGGCCTATACCGGCCAGGGGTAGGCTCGCCCCTCGGTGGGGACGTTTAATGAGCTGATGATGACAGCTGTATAATCGCATACAAATAATTGAGAAAGTTAGGTACCTACACGTTGATAAGCAACGGAGCCGGCTGGTGAGGGTTCAAATGGTTTAAAGCATTAGTATATGGTTAGTCCATCAGTGGGCTTCAAAGCTAAGTTAGAGATCCTAGAATCACAAAAATTTTAATTGAATAAATACTTTTGTTTTTTAATTTATCAAAGCTTGACTGGGTATTGAACCTACGACAATATAATGATGTCTTAATTGCTTATCATGCCCCGTTATCTGGTATTTGAACTTACTAGCTTTGTATAGATGTTTATTATTTCATCGCTCTGTTTCGTCGCCTCTTTAGCTCAGTGGTAGAGCACTGGTCTCGTAAACCAGGGGTCGTGAGTTCAAACCTCACAGGAGGCATAATATAAATAATCATTTTTTCATTTATTAGATAAATGTTATATAAAAATATCTCTATTAAGTTTCTCATGAACATTGATCATACATACCTTAGTGTATTTTTGGGCGTCTGATAGAAAGTTATCTAATCAGTTCACTCATAAAAGAGATAATATCAGTTCGTCGGAGTTTCAAGAAAATTATCTTTATAGGTATTATAATCCTTTGTTACATTTTGTGATTTTAATCCTTTTCAAAGTATTCTGTATGATTTCTGCTAAAATTTGTTAAAAGTAACCTTTTACATAATACGATGATAACGCTTTTTATAATGTACTAAAATAATCCACGTAATCTTTTTTAAAATCTAAAACGGTGCGATAACAAAACTTTTCTCTTGTTTCAGAACCAGCGAGTTTTAAATTTGGAATGACACTCGACCATACTCCAAATCCATTAACGAAAATCTGAAAAAAGGGCGTAAAAGAACGCGCTGCTCTTTTTATTTTTTAAACCGGCCTTTGCCCCTAGCCTTGCGTTCCATTCGAACACGTACAATTTTAAACTTAACGACTTTGGACATTTGGTAATTGGCCAGTTGTAGTTCTATGCAGCAGTGTTAAAGTTTGCTTTGGAGTTTTTAACTCACTTTGACATTCCGTTTTAGTGTAAAAGTTAACGGCTTTGAGCAACCAGTAATTAGGTGTAGTGGCACCAAATAGGTTGGTAGCAATTAAAATCGAAATGCTTCGTTACTGGCTTTGTTTCGCGAGTGCCGTGTGTTTGGCGGGGCATTGCGGTGCTAACTACTGTAGGGACGCCAGCCTTTGCTGTCCTGGTCGGGATAGTTCCTGTGTGGTGCAAAAGGCCCACTCGAATGCCATCATTGAGGATTTGACCGACAAACCATGCTATTGTGACCACGCTTGCCTCAAATTGGGCGACTGCTGTCCTGATTTTCGGGAAACTTGTGGAGGTAAGCTTTTATTTTTTAACTTTAGTTTAGTCTCCTTTTAAACAAGAAACCTCTGTAGTTTCAAACATGCTAACGAGAGAGCCAATAGAAAATCTATCGATTGCGGGACTTAAGTCCCGGCTAGACAGCTCAGCGTTGTGTAGGTTTTCAACAAACTAATGTATTACGTTCAATCGTAGATAACTTAATATCTAAATATATTTTTAGTAGTAAAAAAAGGGTTGTAGCTCAACTACTGACAGCTAACTGCTGATTATCAGGCACAAGCTCAAAGAATACTAAAAAAAGATACCTCTATCACTTAAACTTTAGTAAAAAATACATATTATATATCTGAAAAATATACTGCTATAATAAACCTATCAACCAACTCGACTTACCGTTTCTTCTGTGAAAACACTGCTGATCGATTCAAACCTCGATTATACTCTCCTCTAAGATAGCAAATGTTTAAGAGCCCTTCAAATTATCGAAATCTCGCCTTATCTTTTAAAAGCCTTAGGCGTCTACCTTTAGATAGGTCATTTAGGATTGTTAGTACTTAAAATAGTATTGAGAGGTCAGTTCCCTTCAACTGTGTCTGTCGCCAGTATTAATTTGCCTAACGTTTTAGGGAAAAAATTTGCTTTTGTATTCGTTACATTAAATCTAACACTACTTAATATAATATCAACGTTCACTATTTTTAGAAATTTCCATAGCACTCAAATAAAAAAATGTGTGGTCTGTGGACAAAGTTAGCCAATTTGTATTATTTTTTATCATTGCTATGCAAATTACAAACCTCAAAAATGCATCGCCCATTCATATGTCGACCGCTCTGAATTAATTTATCAACGTACTGAACATAAAAAACTCGCATAAAACCTTTTTTCCCCAACACTGTATTCAAACACTGACAACCAGCGTTCCCGCCAATTTTTTAAAACCCGTTCCAATTTTTCATTTGACACAGTCACAGACTAAAAAGGTTTACTACGCGTCCCTCTTTCACTACCAGCCATAATACGTCTTCAAATTAACCCGGGCGTTAATGAAAAAACCGAGGAACATCTGTTTCCCAGGGAAATATGCATATTTAATACTTGGTCGGAATGAGCAACGGTAATCCTCTTCTAATGCTGTCTGAGCCCAGGATTCTGGCACAATCGGCGATGTTTACGATCGCGCCTCTTCGTCGCACCGCCATTTTTGTTTAGAGTACGAGCGGGACCGAGTATTCCTGGAATAAGGAATCAAGATAATATAGAGCCTCGTTTGCATGCGCGCCAATTTTATTACGATATCATGACTTTTTTTTAACATTTCCCTTTAAAATTACAGGTACAGACTGAAATACAACGAAAGATGATTATTAAACATTTAGACGACATAATATTTAGATTCAAAGATGTATTTATTTCTCAAAAAGATTTACACAATCACTTACATGAGAAACAGCGCACGTAGGTTAATACCTAAAAATACACTTTTGGGCTTTTTTAAAACTAATTTCAAACAATACTAGCACAACTATAAACACAGAGCAAGTAATCAGATTATGAATTCCAGCACAAACACAAAATCTTGCAACACATAACAGCAATTTACAAATATAATATCAAAATTAACGGAGGTAGGTACTACATCCAAATACACATGCAACCCGCAATCGGCGACTTTTGAATCATCATCAGCTCATTAAACGTCCCCACCGAGGAGCACGAGCCTACCCGTATAGGGTGATTAGGCCTTAGTCGTCCACGCGGGCCCAGTGCGGATTGGACGACTTCACACACAACCTTCGAATCTCTTCGCAGGCGTGCATGAAGGTTTCCTCACGATGTTTTCCTTCACCGTAAGAGCGTCGGATAACGTACGTATATTTTTCGAAAATTCGAAAATACATTGGCACGTGTCGGGATTTGAACCTCAGCCCTCCCGGTAGGAAGGCGACAGTCCACACCACTGAGCCACCGACGCTCTTTGAATATTTCTACATAATTACGTCGCCAAATTAGAGATATTTGGTACAATGAATAACTCGATTAACACCCTTCTAGCCCTTCAGATCACATTAAGTCAGTCAAGGATTATTTCCTGGCTTAGTGGATTATTTCATTGTCCTTTTTTGCCTGTCACTGTTATTTAAGTTGAATAAATCGTAGTATATTATTTTGTATATTATAAAGTTTGTATATTAATTCGATATTTTTTTTCAATATTATACTATGTATGTATGTATTAAAAATTATGCTAATGTATTTTCTTTATATATATATATATATATATATTTTAAGTTGATAGTTACATATGTATGTATTTAAGTATGTATATTTAGTTATTTGTTTTTCTCTTATTCTTGTTTATATGTATGGATACCCCTTCTTTCAATTGTCCTCTTCCATTATAAGTTGGTTGTCTGGAAGAAATTACTATTTAGTAATAAGGCCGCCAATTGTACTTTTTTTCCTGTGCAGAATCTTGTTAAGTGTTTAATTTGTTTTATGCAATAAAGAATTATCTATCTATCTAAGTCAGTTATAGAAAATTTAAGTAAGACCATTTCTCATTTCAGTGCGATACAAATTCCAGTAACAGATAAATTGAGTAAATCACGTTTTGCAAATAAGAAATAAAAATTGTATGGCGGAAATTTGATTTGCACGCGCTCGGAACTTCCGTACTCCAATAAAATGTTATCAAATACGGAGTTAAGTACACACGTAATAAAATCCAAAAAATTGTGTATATATTACATTAATATACTTACATATAGGGTATAAATAAGAGCGTCGGTGGCTCAGTGGTGTGGACTGTCGCCTTTCTACCGGGAGGGCCGAGGTTCAAATCCCGACACGTGAACACATCGAAAAATATATGTACGTTATCCGACGCTCTTACGGTGAAGGAAAACATCGTGAGGAAACCTTCATGCACGCCTGCGAAGAGATTCGAAGGTTGTGTGTGAAGTCGTCCAATCCGCACTGGGCCCGCGTGGACGACTAAGGCCTAATCACCCTATACGGGTAGGCTCGTGCCCCTCGGTGGGGACGTTTAATGAGCTGATGATGATAGGGTATAAATACAATAAGTGAGATTACATTAAGAATGATTTTGTAAAAGCAAAAAATGTTTAACATGTGAAAATGTTAATCTTGTCGGTGATCTTAAATAAATAAAGAAATTAATATATTGACCTTCTCCCCATGGAAAGGATATAGGCTGCCTTTACTAAATACAAGCTGCCCCCAAAAAGTGCTTGATAATCAATTGAAAATAATATTTTCATCATTGACTATTTATCCTGCGTAGAAATATTCTCAATATTTTATAAAGTCACTTACTGTAACGTGATTTAACGCATTTTTAGCTAACAAGCGTTTAGTCAGTTTGTGAATTATTTGTCACTTAACTGTGCATGTTTTTTAAATATTTCATTAACTAAAAGTCATTCGGTTACGTTCATTAGACAGAAAGCTAAAAGATTTAAAATTATATGCGTTGTTAGCTCATGATAATCGATAGCAGTATAATGAGCTGATGACAATG
The DNA here is from genome assembly GCA_019425675.1 of Leucinodes orbonalis. Classification (NCBI taxonomy): domain Eukaryota; kingdom Metazoa; phylum Arthropoda; class Insecta; order Lepidoptera; family Crambidae; genus Leucinodes; species Leucinodes orbonalis. The sequence goes on from PQWD01005415.1 coordinate 80,118, forward strand.
GTTGGCAGACCGGTCTAAGTCTTAACCTAAGCCTATGACGTAATTTGAGGTATCGACCACCATTTTAACAGTTGAGTGGTTTAACGTGCCCTGCGAAGCATTCACAGTATTTCCAGAAAATTTGGTGATGGGATTTGAACTCACGACCCCGAATCACGTAACTGCTTAAACTCAACGCCTAGACCACTAAAGAGCCAGTATAAACTATAAATATGTACCCATATAAAACCTAATAGATTGGGCTACAGCCCAATCTACCCATGGCCTGTCCTCTATGTGGGACGTTATCAGCTGATGATGATGATAAACCTATAAAATTAAGGAATAATTAACATATTTTTAAACAATTATTATTTATTTATAATAACGATTTAAAAAGTTGTAACAATAATATTCTTATTATCAAATCCCGTACAAAACCATTAAAGTTTGTAGTGGCGGGATTTTGAATATAATATTAACCTTAAATTAAATTAAATTAGGAGAAACAGAGGTTAATGTGTAAGAAAGTTGGTTTTAATTTCATTGTTTCACAAATTTGAAACAGAAAAGTCTTCATCTCATAAATAATGATTCTCTTAACATGAAAACAACACATTTAAACACATACATTAAAATAATCATTAAAACAAAATTTCTGCGCTGTTTCTGACTGTACAAATGAAGACCGCTGAGGCTTCAGTACGCATTTTAATATTATTTTTAATATCACCGACTGCCATCTACCATCTCAGCGGAATGTCGCCAAGAATAAATTACTCCCCAATAATTACTTTCTTCGCGAAAATGTTTACGCAAGTAACGATTTATCAATACTTCCCATTTTTATTAAATTCTTAAAGAAGCGGTCGAATGTTTGTTCGATAATTTGATGATAATGCTTTATATTGATATTAAATTGGGATGTATATTGAGTTCGAAATTATTACGAAATCATAAAATTAGTATGTGCAAATAAAAACCTATATTATTAAGGTATTTATTTATTTTATAACTAGCTGGCCGCTGGCTGAGGCGTCGGTGACTCAATGGTGTGGACTGTTGCCTTCTCTTCGAAGGGCGCAGGTTCACATCCCGCCACCTACCAATGTGTCGGATATCGGACATATAGTTTCGAAAGAACTATATGTACGATATCCGACGCTCTTGCGATGAAGAAAAACATCGTCAATATACCTACGTATGCCGGCGAAGAGATTCAAAGATTGTGCGTGAGGTCGGCCAATCCGCGCTGGATCCGCGATGGCTTAGACCTATACTTGCTTTCCTATGAAATAAAAAAAAATAACTAAACGAAACGTGGTTGCTCACGAGGGACTCCTTAAATAGGCTCAAGGTTGCTCAACGTGCTATGAAGAGGGCCATGTTAGGTGATTCCCTTCGCGAAAGGGTTCCGAACGAGGAATTTCTAGATATATAGAGAACTAGAGTGACCAACATAGCCCACAGGATAAGCAAGTTGAAGTGGCAGTGGGCAGGGCACATAGTGCGTAGAACCCATGGTCACTGGGGCGGTTTCTCAGATTCTCGAGTGGTGTCTACGTAATGGGAAAGGAAGCATAGGCCGACCCCCATCCGATGGACGGATGATCTGGTTAAGGTGGCTGGTAGCAGATGGATGTCAACTGCTACGGATCAATCGCGTGGACATCTTTAGGGAAGGTCTTCGTTCAGCAGTGGACTCTTTTAAGGGTGTAATGATGATGATGAACTAAACGGATTGGATAAAAAGCATACACTATGTTTGTACCCTGGTTTAGAGCTACCTCTCCACCAATATTCAGCGAAATTGCTTTGAACATCCTTGAGTTATAAACATAGTATGTATCATATGTATGTTATGCAAAGTTTGAGACAGTATTTGGTCTAGTAATGTAGTGAACTGACATTTCGAAATATTCAAGTAATTTTTTCTCCAAGTTATTTTTGTTTTCATAAGATCTTCCACATGATTGGATCGCAGTAGATATTAAGTCAACCCAAGTTCTAAGACATGGGAAAGGCGGGATTATTAGACGAAATGATAATGTCTTCGGCCTAAGGTCTTACCTTTCCACTGTTTACTTAGGAACAAGGTGTGGACGGGCCATGTTAAAACTGAATTTCATCAACATGACATCAAACCCGTGGTCTTGTTGGTAGAGGTTTCATTTACAGTTAGCGAGATCCAGTTAAAAGTGAATAATGAAGTTAATTTTCATAAAAAGATACAATGTTGCGTTTTGTATCCAAAATTATTAATGATATTAGGCAATAAAACCTTTGTACTTTACACTGAGTTGCCGCCTCGGAGATTGGGTTCAGGACAGTGTTGAAATTTATTAATAAAAATCTACAGATGACACTTTTCGACACTGCATCCGACACGACATATCATCCTCGCCCCTTTTACTTAATAATAAAAATACAATATATTTATTTATTTATTAGTAGCTTCGCATATTAGTATTTCTACCTAGCATTTCACCTCTTTAGAATATTTTTTATGTAAGAGAAGCCTTCTACATTTTGAGGAAGAAACGGGTTACCCTTTTCAGGGAAAGAAAATTTAAGTTTCGTGTATACTTGAATACATATCGACTCAATAAAAAAAGAAGTGTCTATATATGAACCCAATAAAAATAATTATATTCAATATTTATAACCGCAGCTTCAAAAACGTTTTATAACATTGTTCTACTAGAAACATTGTAGCTGACTGCATTACATCGATCAAAACACGCGCCTTAAAAATCTTATAAACGGGATCCAGTTACAAACCTTATGCCCGGAGGGATTTCCGAACACTGTCCGTGAAAACCACAAAGTTTCACATCAAACAGTTCCGTCAACTGATCCCTAGTTTTCCCTTTTGCCCGAGGGCCGGTCGTTTTGGTTTAACTTCGATATTTTATAAGACGAACACATCGCAAATACTCGTATGTACATTGAAACTATTCAAAGATTGTGCGTATTGAGTGTGAGACATACATACTTCATAGATACTGGGCAAAAGTTACATTGTGTACTGAAATAATAATTATCAGACGACCGTTTAGTTGCAATAGTTCAAGTCAAACTTCCTCATCAAAGTCTATGGGTCTGTTATTGACGCAATTGACAATTGTTTGTAGGCCTATGTGAGCATTGTTTTTTATATATTTATTTCCTTTTATGCATTCAGAATTGTCTTGTTATAGTTTTTAAGTATAAATTCACAAAACGAAATGTTTAAGAAGTTTAACCTTTAAATTCAAACTCAAAAACCTGTAGTGAGACCGCGAGAAAGGGCTGACCTCTAGTTTAGGAAACCGGAGGACCGGTAGTGCTGGGTTAAAGATATAAATAAATATCTAAATTTATACACATAGTAAGCATTTAGATATTTATTTATCGAAAGCACTGCTCATTACTAGAAGAATTCATGTGCCTAAAAATTTTTAATTTTTTGAAATTAATTTAATTTAAATGGTATATTCCTTTTCTATTAAATTAGTTTTTTTTAAATTTAATCAAAATTATGCTGTGTTTGCGTAGGTTCCATGATATCAACTTCTTTTATCTTTTATTTAAATGCTGCAGTAAGCGTAGCTAGATTCTACTAGAAGGTTCTACTATTTTTCCGTTCCGCCACGGTCAAAATTTTAACTCGTTGACCTTTCAAACCTAAACATAATTTGTACCGCCAAAAGCTGTCATTACTCGCCTCGTTTCTCGCCATTTTGCGTACCTGACTTTTGTTTTTCTTTCGCGAACGTGTTGCGGCTTTGCGCAAACCAAACCTCATTGTTACATTTTTCACTTACATAAAACAAAAAGCACTAAAGAGATGTATCCATCGTGTTACACGACTAGGGGTGAACACGAAACAATTTCCTCGACAATTTCGCCCCACTCCGCACAATTTGCGGTGGTGGAAAAAATGGCCCGCTTTATTTTATACTGAAAGGACTCGGGAGGGATGCATTATACAGGGCCTTCATGATGCTGGTAAGATTTTCGTGGTGCTCTGTTGGGATTCACGTAGGTAAAGTCACATGAATATATATTGAATATTGTACTATGTCTGTAATTTTGTGTGACAGAATATAATTGTAACCACCTCTACTCTTTCCTTAGGTGATGGCTATGCTATAAAACATACAGCAAAGAACATGTGGCAACTCTATTTTGGTCAATTTAAGCTTTTATACTCGTAGGTGCTTACTGCTATCTCCAACCCTCGCTTTGAGAAGACTGAGTCCAGCAGTAAACTGCCATGGGCTTTTTTTATTTATTTCATTAAAGTGTTTAACACTTAGTAGTTTAAATTAGCAAAAAAACTTAATGTATTAAGTTTATTGTTAACTGTGTTTAATGATCTTTAGAAAAGAGGACCAGTTAGTTCGAAGTATTATATATTGTACCAAAATATTAGTTCGTACAACCCTGTATAATAACAAATTTTGTTCTAAATGTACCAGAAAACGTTATCGAGAAACTGAATTTGTTAAATCTGATACAAGATATTTATGAGGAAAATGATGCATTAAATATTGTTTAAGATTATTTTCTTTTGTCATAACAAACGTTATTTAGATGATGATAATATACCATCTTTGCGGAGAAATACCAACCATTTGTGGTGGTTTCGAAATAGAGGGTTGAAAAGTAAGCCGTAAACCATAGGTCACCGGTTCGATCCCCGTACATTTTATTAGTCCGCTGATTTTAAATAATTGGTGAGGTTATTTTGTATGAACATACACTCTGCGAATGTGAAATCGTATTGTTAAAAAAAAATAATTTAATGTATTAATTTATGAATATGTCACCTTAAAATAATAAGAATCGTAAATACGTAGATTAATTCCCAAGTCTAATAAGCTATTATTCTACACTAGAGATAAATTGTATTATTTTACGCCTTAATTTCGTAATGTTTCAATTTGAACATTTTAGTTAAAACACACATTATCAAATTAAAATGGAAACATTTATTTTACATATAGATTTTTCACAATATGAAAGTCCAGACTGCATCATGGAAACCGGCAAAAAACTTATTGTTGGCAACACTATTTCACACGTCAGTCATGGCGGCAAACTGTACACGATAAGGTTTAAAGAGGGTTTAAGAAGTTTTACTCGCTTTTTCCTTTTCATAAACACTTTGCACGCCTAGCATAATTATTCTAGCATGCCTTGAAATCTTTTTTGACAGGATTTAGGTCTTAATTATTACTGAAACATTATAGAAATTGATAAATCTGACAAGACAACCGGAACACAAAATACCAACTTATACTAAATGTACGCTGACTGACTGACATCTGTCAGAGGTAAAATAACTGTGAACGGACTGTAATTATACACGTCTTCAAAATGCGGCAAGTAATACACTGCTCTATGATTGGTCGATGTTGACAGTGGCAATGCTTGTGTCCACAGACTTAGGTACAATCAGACTTGTCGAACTATTAATTTAGAAGATTCGACTATCGCAGTTATTCTTACTTCAAATATATTATTTATTTAATATATTTGTTTATATTAATGAATGAAACAATCATTTGTATAAATAACTTTTATTTATAAATGTGTTTTATGCGAATATTTGTATTTATTCATAATAATATTTATTTGTTTATTCAACATAAGTGTTTTATAAATTTATGGGTAGGTTAGGTTAGAACTGTGGCCTACAACAACTCGCGAGCCAGCGCCACAAACAATTTTTTGTTATAAAACGTTATTAGTAACTATTTTGGTTATGGCCACTATAAAACTTTCATAGCTCTGTCGTAAATTTCACTTATTTTTTGGCCGATTACGGTAAGTTGAAAGAAAATGTAAGCATAAAATAATACAATTTATCGTACGATACTTTGTCTAATTCCTAGAAATTTAATCAATTTGCGGTACTTATTATTTTCCAGTGACATACATATAAGTATAAGACATGGACCATTTGCTTTTTTTATTTGTTACCTAACCATTGTAAACGCCTTATGTATTAATTAACCAACAAACTATGTGAAACAAATTTGCCAAATTGTGAATAAATAAGAAAAAAAAAACCATTGTAAACGATGTAAAAAAAGCCCGCGAATCTATCAAGGTTGACAGCTCTATGGGCAAAGCGTTCTGTTCTATGGTGTGGATTAATCGTTAATTTTGCGGCTGCCGCGTCATTACAGAGCCGACCGTTATTTTTCAAACCCAAATAACATTAAGTCTTTCGTCAGTCTCCGTTAAATATTCCTTTGTTTAAACATACTTTGTTCTGAACCAGTTATCTGGAATAGTCTAAATATTTTACTATCTTTGATGTCAGACATAAAATACGTCAAACATATAATATTATAAGGAATTTTATTCTCACGCGAACATGGAATACATCCATGCGCACAAAACATAAGATGGTATTTTCTAAATTCCTTCATCTTTGCAACAGTGAGTATTTACATATGTATTTTAATCATCATCATCATCATCAGCTCATTAAACGTCCCCACCGAGGGGCACGAGCCTACCCATATAGGGTGATTAGGCCTTGGTCGTCCACGCGGGCCCAGTGCGGATTGGACGACTTCACACACAACCTTCGAATCTCTTCGCAGGCATGCATGAAGGTTTCCTCACGATGTTTTCCTTCACCGTAAGAGCGTCGGATAACGTACATATACATAATTCGAAAATTCGAAAACACATTGGTACGTGTCGGGATTTGAACCTCAGTCCTCCCGGTAGGAAGGCGACAGTCCACACCACAGAGCCACCGACGCTCTCGTGTATTTTAATACATTTTGTAAAATATTGGGATATGTACCTCTTGTGGCCAATTTGTGTGACTAGAATTTTGTAGTTATACATCTTTGACCTTTCTTGTATTTTTTTCTGTGCCTGTGAGGTTGTCTGGAAGAAATCGCTTCAAGTGATTAGACCGCATAAATTGCATTAAGTTTTTGTTTATCACTGTACATTTCTGTAAATGTGTGTGTGCAATAAATAATTTTAACTATCTTGGACAGACCCTGCTTTTAAATCAAAACCTCTATTAATCGAAGTCGACCTTACATGTTTTTATTACTCAAAAAAGATTTTTACAATAATTTCTGACCTATTAATGAAAAATATTATTATAATCGAGGCAGGAATATTTAATTAACCAGTGTCAACAGAATCTTCTCTGCTAGTTCTTAATTTTAGTCGATGTATATATAAAAGGCTTATCGATCAATTTTACTAAATTAATAACGAAATAGAATAGTCCCTGAATGGTATAATGGTTAGGAGTGTACAATAGAAGCTCAATTATTCAAACCTTCCATGTATGTATAAAAATATTGACTACAAAAACCATATTAAAACTAGTTGATGCCATCTGTGCAAATTTTTTAAACATCGTTTTATTGTTCTTCATTAAATAAGACAGACACAAAAGACCGAGTGTAATATAATTTCAAATCGCCTAGATAAGTGGCTTTAAAACTAGACACAATCGAAATTCCAACTTCGCATTCCCTTTTGCCATTGAGGGTAGTTAAGTATTTGGAATAAGCACAACGGACTTGAAGATGAGTTTCCATACTTAAGTTTCATTTTCACTATGAAGTTTTGCTTGCCTGCTGCCTTATTCACAGCTCTTTGAATGGAGTCTTTGTTGTTGAATATAAACGTTTTGCTGGAGCGTTTTGTTCTTGTTTAAAACGTGGAAGTTGTTTTGTTTATTGTCATATCCGAACACAATAGCAGAATTAAACAAATAATTTCTACTGGATGTGTTTAAAATTTAATTGTGGAACATGTTTTAGTACCTAACGAAGGGCCGGCCTCTTGATGGAAATTCTGTGTCCATAACCTGACGACAAAAATAAGTAGTATTATACGGAAGAAGGTCATAGTTGTGTATGACCGGTAACAGAAGACTCCGTCAGCAATCTACAGCCTACGGCTTACAACTTGTCAGTTTTCATTTAACTAACCTATAAGGTATACACAATTAGGTACATTGCATTACGTTTGTACATATGTAAGTCAAAACTTTAACTGTGCATTTATTATTTTATCATCAAGATAAGAACTATATATTTAAACGACAGAATAAATCCACATCCGAAAACCCTCAAACAGATTGAATAATTTGCAGCCAATATCGATATCGCCGTTTTGAATTGAAAAATGAATGAAATTACCTAAATGAAAAAAAAATATATAAATGAATCCTTGTGACTTTAAGATACACGGATGGAGATGTAAAATTGATATTGATGACTTTTATATCCAAATTAGCTTAACATGTTAAGTTTATCGGTGACGTGAGCGTCGGTGGCTCAATGGTGTGGACTGTCGCTTTCAAATCCCGACACGTACCAATGTGTTTTCGAATTTTTGAAAATGTATGTACGTTATCTGACGCTCTTACGGTAAAGGAAAACATCGTGAGGAAACCTTCATGCACACCTGCGAAGAGATTCGAAGCTTGTGTGTGAAATTGTCCAATCCGCACTTGGCCCACGTGGCCTAATCACCCTATACGGGTAGGCTCGTGCCCCTCGGTGGGGACGTTTAATGAGCTGATGATGATGATAGATAAAAAGTATATGCCAATAACTCTATCATATTGACTACCCATAGAAATAGAAGAACAAATTATTAAGTAGGTGCGCTACATAAAATATTGTTTTGATAGTCTGTTATATTCCTTACAAAATTGCATAGTCACAAACAGATTTCGCCAATTCATACTTTTGCTACTTTCATTTAAATATTACGTTCATTTCTCAATAGGCGACTGCAATCTGTGCTAGTTTCTTCTGAAATTGCACTATATCGAGTCCCGATGGGCGTTGAACAGTTATTATCGAATCAATATTCCTGAAAAGTTCTCAAGGAAACTACTCAAAGGCATGGAATTTTTAAGAGAAACTTCAGGCTATTGAATAATTTTGTGTGGAATGAGGTATCGATTTGAGAAGTGTTTTTTTTTTTCATAATTTGAGCGGCCGGTGTGTACGTACTTTGTGTTTTTAATGGACGTTGTGGGATTGAAACCCTTAGATGAACAATGAACTGACAAGATCACAATCACGTTGATAACGGAAAATTACTTATTAGTCGCTCGACACATGTTATTTATGACATAAATTATTCATTAAAATTTTGACCTTAAGGCGTCATTAAAAGGGTACAAAATTAAAAGCACGAGCATATTACAATATCATGTAGGGAACGACGTGATTGAATGAAAGTTTTGCTCAACTGACAGATGGTCATAATTTTGCCGCGAACACTTGAATGAGATTGTTCATATAGTTAGTTTATTATTTATCTAAGTTAAAACAGCAAGTAAATAACTGATATGGATTTATACATATTCCCTTTAAAAGGGAATTGGACATGATCATCAAACCTAATCATAATAATCATAATTGATTTTTTTGTAATCCATAATTTATTTTTTACTGTCACTTGTTTATTTGAACCCGTTTTCATCAACGACAACTATGTTAACCACTAAGTAACGTAACTAACTTCTTAGAAAATTCGCAAATCTTTAACAATAGAGAAAAGCCGCTATCGCAGGCTAGTATTTTTTTTAACTCTCCCCACGGACAGAAATGTCGTCGTTGAAAAAATCTATTCTCTCTGTTTAAATATTCTTAAGGGGAACACAAAGGAAGCAATGCTTTTACAGCCAAGATCTCAAATGTTTAATTAATGCTGTTATTAAAAAAATACTTTTGCAGGCTTTTAAGGCGTGACTTTTACGTTGTTTTTATTATAATATTACCACTGGGGGGACAATGGCTGACAAATGGGGTTTCGTCATTGCGAGAGGAATGGTTTCTTTCTTGCAATTGGAGGGTCACCAGAGCCTCATTAGAAGGCAGTATGCCTTCGTTAGGATACAAGTATATAAGATCTATTCTTCGGCAGGAATGAACCAGCTCGACTAGAGTCCATACCACGGCATCAGAAACCCGGCGTGAAACAACACTTCGCCTAGTGAAATAACCGGAAGCTAACACCTCCCATTTAGATAGATAGATAATTCTTTATTGCACAAAACAAATTAAACACTATTTCTATTATTTTCAACCCTTATTTCTATTATTTTGCCCCTTTTAAAGGTTGGTAAGGCTATCATTGCCCTAAAAGAGTTACAATGTCTATATGAGCCATGAGGGGTCCGAGGAAGTGGTGTCACTTTTTCAGGATAATAATCTTTTTTTTCAACCTTACGTGGTTGACATTCCACGTATCCGCACAACCCGCGATGTCGCCTCGTTTCTAATGCGCACCGCAAAACGAGTAAAAGTCGTTGCCTCGTGGTTTTTACCTCGGTACAACTTGGCCGTCATCAAGGCAAGAGCGAATAAGCTGTTTCTAGACAGTAATGATCCATCCTCAGCCGCATCATAGCTTACCATCAGATGAGATAGCGGTCTAATCCTGTCAATGGTAGATTAAAAACATATCTTTGGTCTGCCTATGATAAAAAAAAGTTAAAAGCACTTCCAACAAATGACGTAAAACCTACACACATATAACATATACACAGTAAAGTCTTCATTTAGATTTTTTTTTAACAAATAGATACGTGAAATTATGCATTATTGTCTATTCCAACTCATGTTAAGACGACAAACTACTGGTTGCCCTGTTTATCGTACATTTTAAACTTTCACAATAGAAGTTAGATGAGCTCGCTTCCTCTTGCTGTATTCAGTCAGAGCATCTTTCAGGCGAATTGGAAGTCGCCGTTGAATTGTGTATGAATATTTTCATGAATATAATACTTTTGTAGCTTTTAAAGACACTGTGACAAGCAATATCTCATATCGCTATCTATTCATATTGTTTTAGATGAAGGGACAGATATCAGATTCTCTGATAGCTAGCATTCTGCGGGGGCAGATCAACAGTGATAGAATGCGAAATTAATAAAAGATATACAAAACTTATAAGGGATTTTTGAACAACATATATATATATATATATATACCCAGTTTTTTCTATACGTGTGTATTTACAAAAAAAATTGTATATACGTAAGTATGTTTATCCGTTGTTTTGTTTAGTACCCATAATACAGGCTTCACGCTTATTTTGGGGTTAGATGGCACTGTGTGAATGTCAGTAGATATTTATTTATTATTACTATTTATAAGATAATTACTTAAGTATTTTCATAAGAAAACTAAGTTGTAGAGTCAATATTAAAGCTACTTATAGGTGTATAAAATCTATTACAACTTAAAATCATATAAAAAGTACGATATTATGTACACTGTGTTAGCGCACCTTATAAATAAATAATGGTAAATAAGATTCGAGTAAAAAGGTTTAACGACGTTACCATAGCTCAAAACCTTTAGTTTACTATTGTACCGTAACTACGCAATATTAAACTTGGAGAAATAAATTGGATCTCCTCAATTCAAAGTCGAACATACGTCACAAGCTCCATACGTCTAATAGGAAAATAATTATTCCGCACGTTTTCTTCACAAAGCTTTATAGGAATTTTCCTCAGCCTCGGTTTTCACGGTACCCTTACCAGCTCATGCTCTGTCTGGTTTCCGATGAAACGTTATCGTATTCATTGATCGTTCATATCGTATTTACATAATTCCTCTAATGTACTGGAAAATCGGTGGTGCGTTAAATGTGGTTTCCGCGGCGGCCATCTTGTTAGGCTTTGTACAAAATGGCGCCGTGCAATACGTACTGAAAACTCTTTAAGGCAAAAGAAGTTTATTTGGAATCGATAAATGTACTGTGTGTATTTCATTATTTAATGGGTAAAAAAATGAAATTGTGTATTTCAGTTATTTTAAAATAATGAAATAAGTAATTACAAACAGATAAAAACATCAAGCCATCGTGTTAATGTAGTGTGAATTCTTATTTGTAATGTATTAAACTAAAAAGATGCTTAATATAGAGATTGAATTGAGATAGTCAGTAAGTAAAAACATATTACCTTCACGTTGATTGCATAAGGTCGGGAACTCATTTGTGGGATTAAGCATTAAAATATTTAATAAGCTACCACAAAATGTAATTTATTTACCCCTGCATAAGTTTAAGTCTCATGTAAAGTCGATTTTAATAAAAAAAGCTTACTATAGTATTGAAGATTATATAAATGATAAAAACTCATGGACATGTTGATCTCCACGCCTGCACTACTTTTGTTTTTTTTTTGTTATCATCTATTTAAATTTATATAATACTTAACTGCTTAATAGTACTTTTGAAGATTATTATATTTTTACCAATACTAAATATGATAAAAATTTTAAATATAATTTGCTTTATATTATTATTTTGATTATAAATGACTCTGTATTCAACACAATTTTTTGAAAAGAGTAACTACCGAGTTTCTTGCTGGTTTCTTCTCAGTGGAAAACTACCTCCCGAACCAGTGGTAGCTTCATTTGACATTCATAAGTGTTCTATAAGGACCTAAACTGAATAAACACTTTTCATTTTCATTAAGGTCATTTAAATGTCCATATTAGCTACTTAGGTAAGTTACGAGGTTATCATGTACATATTAAAACTAGTTAAAATTGAAATTTATCATAAATTATGGAGTAATTTCATAGTTTATTATTCATCAACCCAAACGTATGTTTTGTTCCCGATTCTATAGATAGATAGTATAGGTTTATTTCTATAGAAAAATGATGGCAAACATAATGTATTTTATTAAAAACTTTGAAGGATTAGTTAGAATCCCTGTTAGAGGCTTTTAATAGTGTACGCCCGTAATTTTGTTGGTTATATGTATTTTAAGTAGACCCGAACGCGAACTTTGGGGTTTGATTGGATACTTCTATCTAATCTATTTATTCCTTGTTTCCTACGAAAATAATAAGATTAATATTTTGCTCAATATCTTCATTAGTTATAGATCAACCTAATTAATTAGTTAATAAGAAATAACAGGGCCAACATTTTCTTGAATTGAAATAATGATACAGATTGGGTGGTATTTTTTTGGGGTAATCTTCAATCCCACCAAAAAACATTCTGAAAAAATCTAGCCAAGTCTCGATGGAACTGCTTGATTATCTCTAAAAAGTAATGAAATCAAGACAAAGACGTGCCAAGTCTAAGGTTCCTTACTGCAATTAATTAATTATTATGGTTGATGTTGTGTGACTTGGCCGTTGAAGAGTACACAAGGATACAAAACTAGGTGCTTCATGACACCATTGCACCAATCTGTCGCCAGAACCGCTACCCATTGACGGTACAAATTTGCCACTTGGAAAACGGTGATTCAATAGCCCATCGATTGTAGGCTGATAAAGCCACTAACGTATAAAGAATGTTCAACGGCCAAGTCACACAACATTAACCATAATAATTAATTAATTGCAGTAAGGAACCTTAGACTTGGCACGTCTTTGTCTTGATTTCATTACTTTTTAGAGATAATCAAGCAGCTCCATCGAGACTTGGCTAGATTTTTTACAGAATGTTTTTGGTGGGATTTTACTTCTTTTTGTAGAAACTTGAAAGGAATATTAGACGACCCATTGGGTGTAATGGTTGAAACGTCGGCTACTACACCAAGGGTTCCGGGTTCGATCCCCGGGCAGTACCTACAAATATTTGTGTGCACCAACATGTCTGTTTGTATTGGTCTAGCGCGCTCGACTTGGCGGGGCACTACCGTGCCCCCGATTTTTGACATCGGATGAAGCGGCCCACCATGTTAATATATATATTTTTAAAGGCGGTATGTCAATCTCTTATAGTTTGGCTGGGCTCTTTTGTTATCTAAGCAGGGTCACCAGGTACTCCAGATCTTCGATTATCCAAGTTATTATAGTTTTCCCTTTATGTAACCATTAAACCCTGACTCTGTACCAAATTTCAGCTCTGTGAGTTAATGGGAAGTACTAGTTCTATTTTGATGATTTTGTTATCTAAGCAGGGTCACCAGGTACTCCAGATCTTCGATTTTCGAAGTTTTCATAGTTTTCCCTTTATGTAGCCATTAAACCCTAACTCTGTACCGAATTTCAGCTTTCTGAGTTAATGGGAAGTACTAGTTCTATTTTGATGATCATGAGTGAGTGAGTGTCTGTCGAAAATGCGAAACTTTGCTTTCGCTTAACGTCGGAACTAAATGACCTACAGACTTGAAATTTTGGATTTAAAGTAAGTTATTATATCTTACTAGATGACGAAAATTTCAGCGCTCTGGTATTATCCAAAGGTTCTCAAATCGGGGCCTGAAAATGCGGCGAAATGGATCCTGTAAAGGATGGTACGGCAGTGTTTGCTTCGCGCTCGACTTGGCGGGGGCACTGCCGTGCCCCCAGATTCCTTGTGACTTTAAGATACACGGATGGAGATGTAAAATGGATATTGATGATTTTTATATCCAAATTAGCTTAACATGTGAAGTTTATCGGTGACGTGAGCGTCGGTGGCTCAATGGTGTGGACTGTCGCCCTCCTACCGGAAGTGCTGAGGTTCAAATCCCAACACGTACCAATGTATTTTCGAATTTTCGAAATTATATGCGCTCTTACGGTGAAGTAAAATATGTTTTTCTTCACCGTAAGAGCCGTAAATCCCTAGGTATATTTTTAACAAGTAGTTTGGTAAACAGTACAAACTCCTCGCTTAAATTGTGACTAGATAACGTTGTGTTAATGCTAGTGTATATTTGTAGTCGTTAAATATATTATTATTATGACCTATACCTACATTTTATGTCAATGAAAATGCCCGCAATGCTGTGTAAACAACAATAACTGTTGAAAAGTTGATCATCATCGTCAATAAACACTTCATCTACTCGATAAATTGAATTTGACTTTCAAACCACTAATGTAAAAGTTAACAGAAGAACTATGTTCCGCCATTTGGAAAAGAAAAATTATCAAACGGCTATTACTTGTGGTGTGATAGTATTTTGAGTCAATATTGCTCTGTTTCCTTTTTTACGGAAAGTAACCCAAGACAGATAAAATAAATAAATAAATATCCTCTGACATTTACACAGCGCCATTTAGCCCCAAGCTAAGCGTGAAGCCTGTATTATGGGAACTAAACAACGGATAAACATACTTAAATACATTTTTTTGTAAATACATACATATTATACATATAAAACACCCAGACCATTACAAACAGACATGTTCATGCACACAAATGTTTGTACTGCCCGGGGATCGAACCCGGAACCCTATGTGTAGCAGCTGATGTCTCCAACCGCTACACCAAATGGGTCGTCAACCAAACCCAAGACAGATGTTAGGTATTTTATAAAGATACCTAGTTTTTATAGTTATTTTGCAACACTGAACGCGTATTCTGATTGAAACCCATTTGGGTCGGATACGATGACATATTCCACCAGTTGCTTAGCCAGGGTTGTCACTAAATAGTTGTTAAACCTAATATTTGTTTCGAAAATATTATTCTATACTTGATTGTGGGACAGATAGTTAAATGTCATTTTAGCAACTTCTCATATGGCTTACTTGATGGTTAATAATGTTATAATTATTTATTTACCATTACAAGATAACAATGATACATGTGGTAAGTATGACTTATAATTGAATGAGTACAAAAGAAATAAAATAAAAAAACAAAATAAAAATAAAGAAAGTCTTTTACTGATACTATGGTACTGGTCGGTCTTATATTTTCAAAAAATGCTTGATAATCGGGGAGTTATATATTTATGCCACAGTCATCAGGTTACTGTTGGTGCTGGACCGCACCCTATCCAGCAACGAGGCAGTTTGTTTTGTTAATGGCAGCAAAAAATTAATAGTTATTAGTTGTATACAGTTCAGTTCAGTGACCCAGAAATATGATGACATTTTTAGGTAAATTTATCGATCGATAATATAGGACTATATTTTGATCATGCCAAATTATAAAATTAGAAGCCAATAGAATTACTATTTTGGTGCTATACTTTAATAATTGATAAGTTTGGTATCTTTATCTTTTTATGTATCTTTATAATTTAATGAATCTAAATATAATTGTATTAATCACAAAGTTTAAGTAACCTAGATATTAACAAATAATAATAATAATTAATCAATACTAACAACTAAAAACCTTAAAATTAAATATTATAACTAAAATATAAAAAAAATATAATAACTAAATAAAATAATTAAAAGAACCCCCCTTTGGTAAAGTTCCGAAGACACTGGCAGCGTTACCCCTTTGAATCGCTAAACTAATTCTTTGACCAAGGTAGCTGCCAGATCTTCGGTCTCCAGTAATGTTAATGAATTATATAACTTTTATAGTATAGCTTAACACGTGATTTGTGATGAGAAAAATAAAGATTTTTATTATTATTATTATTATCTGAATGCATTCTGCCAATGTAGATTCTTAAGAATAACCACCATGCTGAGATATATTTACGACGGCGATTATAGAAACAATTAGTGACTGAGATACTATTAACGTCGTGGCCGTGGTAATTAACATATAATTGTCGAGGCCAAAAATGCTATTTAAAAAAACTTGTTTAATGCAAAGCCTTTATTTAGAAAAAACAACAAAATCTTTCTTATTTTCGGAATGACTTTTACTTTTAGAATACTCTGAGGCCCCTATTCTATAACGAGACTCAACGTTGATCTTTACTTAAACTGAACAAGAAAGGGATAGCGCTATATACTATAAATAGCGGCATCCCTTTCTAACTCTATTTAAGTAAAAATCAATGCTTGAGTCTCGAACAAACAATCAATTTCAAATATTTTTGAACATATTCTATTGAATTCAGGGGACAAGTCCTTTTTCGTCACGGGACTTCGCGTTTTTCTGCTTGATTTTTTTGCCAGTTTCAGCCTCATTCTTCCCTTCTATAATACTTTCTGTCAAAC